>JAKZAN010000162.1:0-83225 GCA_023053545.1 Lepidurus packardi
CTGAAGTATCCAGCGATAAGGGACAGAGAGAAGATGCTGGACATCGTCAGAATGGCGGGATCAGGACAGATGAAGCCAAGTCCGAGGGCACCAGCTAAACCAGCAGTAAGGTTCAATGCAGACCTAAGAGTCTTTTTGAAGGGAGTCTCTTCAGGTTTGGTGGGAGCCTTCACTTCGGCGGGCTTGGCTGCTTTAGCAGCATCAAGCATAGGGGGGTTAGGGTTGGGCCAGAGGAGCTCTCCATTTTGGGTGATAATTGCTCCACGATGGACTTCATCCTTGAGGTTGATTTAGAGTTTGCCTTCTTTGTTGACCATTGACTGGAAGAACTTGCTGATGTTATTAGAGTAGAGGGCAGAGGATTGGCCTGAAAGTCTTGAAGGAAGGTCAGTGAATCCAATGATCTTAACACCGTTGTGATCTACAATCTTATCTTTTTGGGTGAGCTCAGAGTTTCCTCCTGCTTCAGCAGCCAGATCTACAATGACACTGCCCTTTTTCATAGACTCGATCATTGCCTGGGTGATCAGCTTGGGGGCTGGCTTACCAGGGATCAGGGCTGTGGTGATGATAATGTCCACATCGAGAGCTTGCTGGGCGAATAGCTTCATTTCAGCTTCGATGAATTATTTACTCATTTCTTTGGCATAACCTCCGGTACCAGAGCCTTATTCCTTGATTCCTTTGACTTCGATGAATTCTGCTCCGAGAGACTGCACTTGTTCTCTAGCAGCAGGTCTGGTGTCGAAGCCTCTAACGATGGCACCCAGACTCTTAGCAGTGGCGATGGCCGAAAGACCAGCGACACCAGCTCCGATTACAAGAATTTTAGCAGGAGGTAATTTTCCAGCAGCCGTCATCTGGCCAGTGAAGAATCTACCAAAGTTCTCAGCAGCCAGAATAACTGACTTGTAGCCTGCGATGTTGGCCATTGAGGACAGAGCATCGTACGTCTGGGCCTTGGTCGTTCTGGGGATCTGATCCATGGCGAACGATGTAATATTAGCAGCCTTCAGTTTCTCAACCAGATCCTTGTTCTGGGCAGGCTGGATGAACGAAATGACGGTGGAGTTGGGCTTGAGCAGATCGACTTCATGCTTGCCAAGACCAGGGTGCTGTTGTGGCATGCGCACTTTGAGGAGGACATCGGACTGATACACTTCCTCAGTCGTGGCAATCTTGGCACCGGCCTCCACGTACTTATCGTTGGTGACGCTGGATTGTTGGCCGGCGCCATCCTCGACGATGACTTCAAGTCCCTGTTTGCTGAGTCTCTGGACTCCTTCGGGAGTGAGAGCGACTCTTTTTTCGTTGGGGTAGACCTCACGAGGGACGCCAACTCTGAGTTTCTGTGCCTGTTGGGAGAAGAAGTAGGCATGCCTGGAGGCTGAGCTGAAGGTGGAGACGAATCTAAGCATGGTGGTCGACTGTGTTTTGTGAGTTATGAACTATTGATTATGATCAAGATAAAAGGATGGGGAGGATATTTATAATTCCGAAGAAGAAAGAGAGAGAGGGATATTGTTAAAATAAATCATCCAAGGCAGTGGATGTGCAATAAATACATGATTTAAAAACGTGGCTATACTGCCTGTTCCCTGGCTTTGTGCGCAGATTTGTATTGGTTCAGAACTCCATTCATAAACAAAAATATCCATATTTCGTGACCCACTTCCCGCGCCAGCTCTGCAAATATAGCAGGACTACGGCAAAGTACTTGAGTGTCCTCGATACCCGAGAACAGCAACAGCCCATCACGACCTGCAGAGGCTGGTGACTGTGTAATGAAGGACAAGGGGATTTGTTGATTCTGGGGAGTTACCTATTTTTAAAAATATAGGAACTCGGGAGTAGGTGGATTGATGTGTGGATAGCCCATAATATACCATTATCGATTTATATATACATCGGTGGATAGCTGACGATGTCCTTAAGTTTGCTCACATTAGATTAGCACTGGTGACTTTAAAATCACTATTATGTCAGTACCTGATAATTGGCAGAAGTTATGCAAAATGGAAGGGAAAAACTAGCATCCTAATACAATAGCATACCTTTATTTTATTCTTTTGCTTCATCACATGCAAAATTAACATATTAAACTAAAATCCTTAAACCGAACCATCTCTTTCAAACCTTCATCTTCATCTTTAGACCAAGGTCGTGTCTCCAGGCGCCACCATCATCACACTCTTCTCCTGCTCATCCCTTCTCTGTCTCTCTGTCTCCTTCTCACCTCCCCTCTTTGTCTTGCGTCCTGCTTCATTCAGGGGCTTGCGCTTCGCAGAATCGTAAAGCCGTGCTTTCGCCTGCTCCAACAGTTGTAACTCCATTTCATCCAGCAAAATCTTGCTGAACTTCTCAAGCCTCAGTTTCTCCTGCTGAGCATGCTTCTTTGCGAGCAGGATGCTTTTGACAATGAAGATAGTGTTTAGGACGAAGCATACAAATAGAATGACTAAGACAATGATCGCAACTGCTTGAGTTGGGTAGATGACTGAGGGTGCTACGCGTGTTGAGTTTAGGTAGAGGTACATCCCGAGTATGATGAGAGTCATCACTTTGTTAGCCAGTTCGCGGAAGTAGTTGTAGGTTTATTCGTAGGGTTGGCGCAAACCAATCAATAGTCCGAATAGTGCCACTTCTCCTATCAAGGCATACCCACAGTAGGGGGAACTATTCAGAAAAACCAATAATGCTGCAAAGAGGAATCGATCCACGAACATCAAGATCGGGTGGTTTTTAGAGATTGCATCTACGACCTTGAACTTCTCATTATAGTCGTGGAACTTATGGAATCTTTTGTAGTACAGGATCCCTGAGATTATTGGAAAGGCCAGCAAAACACACCCTACTGCTATGGCTGCTGGGGATATAAAGTGTAGGAAGTCGAGGACCAGTGACACCACGACGTTATATATGTTGAAGTGGCCAGCACACATGAGGAAGTCGCATATTACCATTTATCGATATCTCTCCACTAGCGAACGAAGAGCCGCTCTTTATTTGCTGAGAGAAGCCCAAATGATGTAGAGGATAAAGGCCGCCAGAACACAGAGAATGAAGGTTAGGATCATAAAGTTCATATTTGATAGAAACCCTGCAGTATAGTCGAGATTATGAAGGCTATAGGGAATAGAAGAACGGTCCGTTTTGAAAAGGGGATTGAGCCCTGTGGCGTGTTTGAGGAAGAGGAGGCCTTCTTCTGAGGGGTCAACACGAGCTAGAATCGTAGTTCCGAGAACAGAAATTTGGAGTACTGACATCATTTCGACACCGATTAGTTTGGCAGAGTACAGAGACAGTAAGAATGAAACATAGTAAAAACCAGTTAGGACTAAGGCGCATATCTTAAGAAGATTCTTAGACTCGTAATGGGAATTGTCGAAGAAAATGGCGGGCTGAAGATTCGATGTAGAAACCTTGAGATCTAAAGTGATCCGAGGCACAAGGATAAACTTCGGATCTGTATGCTTGAAGGCTAATGTCAGATTTGAGTCTTCAACAGTAGCTGAGTACGGGCACTACAACACAACAACTCCATCAGTATAGGTAGCTTTCCTGACCGTAATGGAAGAATTCATGAAATTAAACATCTTGCCAAGGTCTGCATTCTTGAACTCTGGTCGGATGGGCAGGAGCTCGACTGTTACTCTCAACACATTTTCACTGTAGTCCTTCAAGATAGAGTTCAAAGTTACAGAAAAAGATCCGAGGAAGATAGAAAAACTGGGAGACAAGCCACCTCCTCCTACACTAGTGAAGTTGGCCTAAATTGAGCATGATGATGAACAACCGTCCCCGTCCAGCTGGTTTCCGTCATCACAGGCCTATTTGTAAACCTTACCATCTCCGCAAATAGGAGTGCAAACGCCATTTACTTTTTTATACCCGAAGAAACAATCACATGTTGCTGGAGTACACTTTTTAACTTGCCAGAACATGTAGTTAACGGACAGTTGGCTATAGGGATGGAGTGTAGAGTCAAGGGTTCCAGTAGCACCATCTATTTGGAAAGCAGTGCTGTTGGTAGTAACCTTGAAGGACTTGAGTCCTGAGATAAAGTACACGATCTAATTAGGAGTAATGGTTTCTAGAGTGTTATGTTGGGTGTTTTGATAACCCCAGAGATAGCCTACGTCAGCGAAGAGACTCATGACATTTTAGCAGGCAAGAATGTAAACCTGAGCAGTCAGGAAGATATTGATGGTATTGGCCTTGGTAAAGGTGAGAGAATAGCTGCTGGGGGATGCGAGAGATATTTGCACATCTAGGTCCATGAGGCGTGTTTTATCCGTGAAAACGCCACGGAAACCAACAATGAAACAGGTGAGGACTGTGATGTTTGGATCGAAGTTGACGGGAAGGTTGAAGTTGTAGGTTAAACTGACAGTATGGGGACCGGGCGATCCTAAATCATTAGCAGTAACTGGAAATCATTAATTTGTTTTTACTATTTTTAAAACTAGTGTTATTTATAATCTAAAACTATTTGGGCATTTCAGAAATAGGGAAGTGATGAAAATAGGGTATAATCTTTCCTTACAAGAATGGCTGCGGTAGTCCACAAGAATGTTAGGGTACTGGTTCCGATCCACTGCGAAGTACCGGATTACGTTGTTCACCATTATTGATGCAGGCTGCACGTAAGTCGTCTCCAGGACCATTCCCGTGCTTGTTATTGATTGCAGGTAAATTTGGTTCAGGAAGCCCCACTCGTATTGGTTCGGGGGGATTTCAAGTCTTACAGTCGTCAGGCCCACTGAAGGAGTATTCTGGAACACATTGTTAAATGGGACGGTGGTGTTCATGGAGGTCACAGGACCAGTTGGTGTGTTTGTAACTACATTAACAGTGTCTTGGAGGAAGAACACAAATATTCAGCTCAGAATGATGAGAGGTGGAGCTTACCACACTTGATATCAAGAGAGTACGCACGAAAAGTGAGCAGGGCCAAGCAGCAGAGAAGCGGGTATAGGATATTGTAGGGTGCGGTCATTGGGGGCAGCCAGGGATGTCTAGTGAGTGCTGAGGCGAAAATAACTTAGACAGCACAGTAACAAAAATAATAAATTAATGGTTGTGCAGATGCAATGTGATATGGCGAATATTGGACGCGAGTGAGTCTTCATGAACCTTTTCCTGAGAGATAGGCCAGGGATTGAGGCGTATATTTTAGCCAAGGCGGAGAAAAGGCGGGGGGTTGCGACTGCGAATAGACCAAAATATTGTAGAATTGCCACCACCTAAATAAAAGGGTAACAGAAAAACTTAGTTCTATCAGGTATTCGCAGTCAAATCCACCCGCCTTCTAACGCTCACTGCTTTAAGTGCCAGCTACTCCATAGTCCAAATAGTCCAATAACACACATTCTTTATCACACCCCGAACTCCACCCTTCCTTAAACAGAATTTTAAACATTACAAAAACCAAATGCCTAAATAATACACATCCAATCATCATATTCAGTCAGCTTACCGCCTTCAGAGACATCTCCCTCTCTTCTCTCAGTTAGGACAAGGTCACGTCTACCCGCTTCTTGGCCTCCGGGCTCCAGTTGAATCCTTCCACCACCTTGTAGCTTCCGTTGGAACAGATCACTGGGAAGCTGAAGCAGATGTCCTTATCGATGCCGTATTCGCCGTTGCTCATAACAGCCATGGAGTGGATCTTTCCGCTGTTGGAGTACAGGGTGTAGACGTGGTCGCACACTGCAGAAGCAGCACTTGCAGCAGAGCTCAGCTTTCGGAGACTGATAACTTCAGCGCCTCTTTTTTGAACCTGATTTAATTTTTAATTTTGGAAGAAGCTTTTATATTTTTGTTTTACCTTTTCGATGAAGGTCTTATCGAGCCAAGCCTTATCGTTCACAGCAGTCTCGACAGGGGTCCTGATGCCAGGCGTCCTCTCAACGACTGCGTTCTGGTAGTCAGGCACCATTGTGGGGCTGTGATTGCCCCAGATGATCATGTTTTCGATACGGGAGGAAGGCACTCCCAGCTTCTCGCTCAGCTGATGGACAGCTCTGTTCTCATCAAGTCTGGTTAAGGCGCTGAAGTTGGTCCGGGGGATGTTAGGTGCAAACTTAGCTACGATCATGCAATTGGTATTGGCAGGGTTTCCGATGACGACCACTCTGCAGTTCTTGTTGGCGAAGGTATTGATGGCTTTGCCTTGATCTCTGAAGATTGCTGCATTTTGACCCAGAAGATCCTTGCGCTCCATTCCGGGTCCTCTTGGCTTGGCGCCCACAAGGACTGCTAGTTCACAATCCTTGAATCCTTCTTCGTAGTTGGTAGCGCCTCTGACGGAAGCCAGGAGGGGGTAGACAGAGTCATTGAGCTCCATCATGGTGGCCTTCATCTGGTTTTCGGCGGCAGGGACCTCAAGGAGGGTGAGGTGAACAGGCTGGTTGGGCCCAAAGAATCTGCCCTGTCCGATCATGAAGACGAGAGCATATCCGATGTTGCCTGCAGCACCAGTGACGGTGACTCTGATGGGTGGCTTGTTTTCTTGCTTGGCTGCGATGAGGGTGTTTTGGAGATGAAGTAGTCTGTGGGCCATGATGAATCTTTATGGATTGCTTTTGTGTTCTGAAATCTATATAATGATGTGATTATGCTCATAAAATTGTGGATTGATGTCATCACCCAACTTCTATCACCTGACCTAAATCTATCCACTACATGAATCCCTTGGAGTTTAAGTCAAATTATAATTGCGATGAAATAGCAACCAGAACAAATCAAGGGAACTCGCTCTTTACTTTAGTTAATATACATTGGATTTCCTCATATCGACAAACTCCGATCTTTCGCGAATAAGCCATACACTACTCCTCCTATTCCCAGCCCAATCCAGAATCTCTTCAAGTTCAGGTTTAGGGTTTTCACCTCAGGCTGCTCCTTGGGGGTATCCAGGATGTTTATTCTGACAGTTTTCTCCTCGTCGATGTTGTGGTCCTTGTGGGCCAGATCGTGCATCTTGGGCGATTACGCATGGTACCAGTTATAGATGCCGCTATACGCTGATCGCAGGAGCTTATCAGGGTAGCTTCCTGGGATGCACTTTATGATTTCCTCCAAATAGCTGAACACCAGGATATCGACAAGTATGCATTTCTCTCTGCGCTCGGGATTGAACTCGAAGGTGGTTTTGTTGATACGAAGGAATTCGTGCAGAAGCTGGAACTGCTCAACAGTCACCTTCTCAATCTACTCCTCATCGCCTAGAACACTGTAACCCGAGTAGAAGTCGATAATTTTCCTCAGGTTGACGCTACACTCCTTAATGAATATTTTGTGTCTTTAGTTATCCAGAAAGTTGCTAGAGTCGTATTTGATTAATCCTAAGCCCTCTACGATGTGCTCGCGTGAGAAGGCTCTATTGCGAAGAATCAGGTTGGGAAGAGCGCCAAAACCGGTGCTAGGAGCTTCGTAGGAATGGTGTATATAGCGAATGTTGAGAGCTTTGAGGGTTTTTATGAGGATGTGGTGCTAAGCATTGTGTCTGTGTTTGGCGTAGGTGCAGACCTGGACTTAGTGAGGAGCATGTATGATTGTGGGTTCTCCTGGGTAGATTTCCATATAGATATTGTTTGACAATGGGTCTTGGCAGAGGGCTGGGATTTGAAGAGTAGTAATTTAATGAATGCATATATGCAAACAAACTCTTCGCAGACCCTGAATCCGTCATACTTAGTAGTACACAAACCCATTTAATTTCCTTATCTATCGTGTACCCTTACAGTACACAGTTCAAAAATCATATTTAAAGACACAGTCTACTCGTTATTTTATGGACGATACTGAGAACTATCTCAACTCCATCCTTGCCAAAAGAGCAGGTGCCGTCGCTAATCCCTATGCTTCCAAGTCCCGCATGACGTCCAAGACAGCCCTCAGCAAGCCACAGGAAGCCATGACCCGTATCCCCATCATTCAGGAAAAACTAGAAGACACTCCATCCCTCTTCAAAAAGAAAATGGACACTATCTACAATGGAGGAGGAAGCACCAACAACTTCATACAGGCCTCTAATAACCCTAGTATCCGCTATGCTGCTTCCAACGAACAAAGAGGAACCATCTCTATTAGTCACAATCATGCTAGTGGTTACAGGACAGGAGAGTCCCCGAGCAACAGGGGGGCTGGACAGCAAAAGCAGAGAGTGGAGTACATGCTGATTACCAAACGCATCCAGCAGCGTCAAGAGGAGGAAGAGTAGCCAGTTCTGTCGTATCAACAACAGAATACACTCAGCGCAACCAATTTGAAACCCGGTATTCCTCTGCCAGGCCAGCATTTGAATTCTAAAGCCGAGCCTATAAAAGGACAAGAACCGAAATTCCAACCAATAATGTTGATAGAAAAGAAGCCTGCGTTGGAAGTGCCTGAATACAACTACAACTATGAGTCTAGCTACAATAGAAACAATTTGGTGCTAGAGGATGAGCGGGCATCTGGCTACCGAAATTCTAACAATATGCTCGCGAGCGAGATGAACAAGATGCACAACCCAAACCTGTACCAGGTCGCTTCTATGTCCTCAATCAAAGAATCTTCTTTCCACCACGACAAATTCCAAAGTTCCCACTACACACCTATAAATGACTTAATTTCTGAATCCAATCGTAATAGTCAAGTCTTCCTCGAAGAAAATAGACCCCTCAACTATACCCAAC
Source organism: Lepidurus packardi (assembly GCA_023053545.1). Taxonomy (NCBI): domain Eukaryota; kingdom Metazoa; phylum Arthropoda; class Branchiopoda; order Notostraca; family Triopsidae; genus Lepidurus; species Lepidurus packardi. The sequence continues at coordinate 8,685 of JAKZAN010000162.1, forward strand.
AGAGTGCCAAACATCCTCATAATCTATAGCGTGAGCACTACTCCAACTAGCAGGACTCTTTCCGACTTGTTCCTAAAGAAGACTCGTATTTGTCGATATCATATGACAAAATACCTGAACACCCTCAGGACATATCATTCAGCCCAGAGTACAAACGAAGCCAGGTGCCTCGACAAGCACCAGTATAACAATAGTCTTCAGTAGTTTACATCTAGAATAAGAACTCTAACATACAGATAAGGCCTTAGATAATAACCGAGAAAGTAGCGGTGGATCTGGCAGTACCTGGGCAGTAGACTGGAGGATAGCAGAAGCGCCGACGGAGGAAGATATTCTAAAATACGCCCATATGAAACCACACCTTAAATATTATCCTAAATGCTGCCTCTGTTAATCTTATCTCCAATGGTTATGCTTGTTGTTGCTGAAGTCAGCTTTTCCAACTGAGAATCCTCTATAAATGGATAGCAGTATGAGATGTCGGGATAATGAGTGAGTCGGCACTTTAGTTATTTAAGAGTTATCACGGCATCAGACGTAGGGGTTCTTCTTTAGAGGTTTTTGCACAGTGCTTTTCGTCAAGAACTACGGGTTCTGGAAGTTGTGGAAGTTACTCACGCCCACTGATTGCTCCAGGTTCTATACACGCACAAGTGGGTTGAAACTCTTGTCGAACTCGTCATGCAAAAATGCTGACACCCCGCTTTTACCCACTTCTTTCGTCATATGGATCTTGGCATCCTTCACCTTCTTATCAGGCAACAGCAGTCCCTTCTTCTTGGCCTCGCCTTCCAGGATTTACTTGTACTTGTCCAGCTGGGCAGCTTTGTCGGAGTAGTAGCTCTTCTTGATATGAATATGTGGATCCCCCTTGCGCTTCACTTTTTCTTCATCTTCCTGCCTCTTCTGCATCTCTTTCTCGATCCTCTCTTTTTCAGCCAGCGTCATCCTTTCCCCTTCCATTGCCTGCAATTGAGAAAACACGTCAATCTTGCCGATATAAGACTTGAACTCTTCCCGTCCTGGCTCTGACAGAGGGTCTCCTCTGCGATTCTTCAAAGCTTCCAGATCCCTAACCTTCTGGTCGTGATAGGGATACTTCTTCAGCATTTAGATATCTTCATCGGAAGGCTTGAGATCCAATCTCATGCGTTCTTCTTTGGTCTTGATTAGTACATTGCGGAACGGCTACTTGGCAACCATCATTGTCTTCTAGTACTCCTTATCGATCTTATTTTGATTTTCTAAAGTGTTTGGAGAGATCGATTGGGACAAATGGTCGAGACTGTAGGTATACACATGATTTTTGTCTTGGCTGATCTTCTGCCTGAGTTCCTCTAGCTGTTTCTCGTAGATGTTATTTCTCTGTGACGCGTACATGTAGACAGGTTCGTCATTATTAGGGCTGGCTGGTTTCGGGTGCATAGTGTACGTCTCATGCTTGTTGAACCCTGTGCCTTGATATGTTCTGGTGAGGGAACTATGTTTGGCTCTCAGCATTCCACTACTATTATTTTAGTTAATCTCTCTGAGGGCCTCGTTCTTGCTGGTAGAGAGTCTCGGAAGAGTGGTAGTATGGCTTTGGATGGTCTTAAGAGTGCCAGGAGGCTGCAGAGCACTTGCATTTTTAGATGGACTCACTTCTCTTACTTTCTTTGGTTGTTCAATGCCTTCAATATCTTCATAGCTCAGTGAGTCACTGAATTTACGCTCGATCTGAATGAGCCACTTTGCCTAAGGCCACATGCTCATACTTTCGACTGTCTTAAGGTTGTCAGCTATTTTCTTGATGTCGCTGATTTTATTAAGGGCAGCACAGATTTATTCGGGCACTTTGCTCTTGATATAAATGCTAGGCTGGAGAAGCAGCTCTGTTAGGTTAGGTCTGAGCCGGATTCTTTTGATGTCGAGGTTGAAATCAGTGTATAGTCTTTCGGTGAACGTGATGTTACTATTTTTGAGGATCTTCATATTTTTGGTATTGGGAGTATCCTTCACAATCTTAGTGTTGAGTTCTTTAATGCCTCCTTCCTTCAGTCCTTCCAGGATAAACAATCTGAACTCATTATCCAGTATCTAGATGCCTGTCAAGATATCCAGAGACGCATCTGCCTTCTGCTCAGGTTTCAGAACTATCGTACATAGTTATTTGATCCCCGTAGAGGGTAGGTTCATGGCCTTCAGGTTTGTACTGTAGATAATATCCTGGATGATCTGCACTAACTCTTGGCTTTTGTAAGGCATCACGTACACTAATCTCTCATAGACATCTCGCGGCTTCGGGGCTTGTGCAGGTTTTGGAGCCTATTCGACTGGAGGAGCCACCACAGCTGGTGGAGCCTTGCCACCCTTTTTGTTTTTGTCATCGACTGCAGCCACATCCTCAGGCTTAATTTCTGGTTTGACAAAGCTTCCTAGAGCGCAACTGAGAGTAAAACCCACGACCAACATCGTATCATTCTAGAAGTAGTTATTTGACTCGATGATTCTCTGCATTTCTGTCCTTGCAGTAGTGTTGAGATCAATATTTTTAGATTCAAAGTCTTCGAATGTCTTCCTGGGGACGACAGGGGCTTTGAGCTTGAAATGTCTGTTGTTAGGGTTGAGGAAGTCTACAAGAAAGAATGCCACCACTCCATAATTCGTGTTGACTGTTTCCGAAGGTTTCTTATTGTCCTTGATGGGCTCGCCCAGTTTGGCATCCTTTTTCTTGGGGTCTTTCTTGACATCCTTTTTTGGGTCTTTCTTTTCCTCTTTGGTTTCCTTTTTGGTTTCCTTCTTGGCACCTTTCTTTTTGGGATCCTCTTCTACAGGTTTGTCCTTCTCCATCTCTTCCTGAATCAGTTTTGTGACATCGATCAATGGCACATCTTCTTTGACATTGTTCTTTACTGTCTCGTCTCGGTCATGCAGTTCAAACTAAAAATAGAATTAACAGCAAAATTATGAGGAGAAGTGATATACTCGCAGGTATTTCGAACGTAGTTTTTCTTTCATTGTCGCTGCGTCCATAAGTCCCACCAAGAACACATGTTTGTGGCTCCAGACAATCTTGCCTCTTGCGATGACTCCGTGGGTACTCACCACTGATCCATCGAAGAACTGATACTTAACATAAGCAGGCAGGTAATCCTTGTTGGTAGAGTCTGGCACGTCTTTCGCACCGATGACCTCTACTTGCATAGGATTGAGATACTGTCTGTACAAGTCGGTTAGCAATTATTTATTGGCCGTGAGAGTGAGTCTAAAGGCTTCAATCTCAGGGATCGGCAGTTTGTCATTGAAGTAAGTAAGCTGAGTTGAGAATAGTGAACGGACTGTGAAGTTTATGTTTGTTACATTAAAGGTGTCTCCTGCTTTCCACATGAGGATTGAACTATAGTCGATCATTATCTCCTGCCTTACTTTGCTTTCCTCGTCCACGATGTACAGGTAGAACTTACTACTGCTCAGAGTCTTGCAGAAGTCATCGTCAACACGGATAGCATCCATCTGTTTTTCGAAGCAAAGCCAATCCACAACTGTTTCATTGCTATCTTCTATATGTTTTTGGAGGGGTTTCCATTGGTTGTTATGCTCGAAGGGCGAGAGGTTACTTTATTGCTTTTTGGCCCAAGCGTCCATGAACTGGGTGTCGCTTCGTTCTCGTTTATCAGAAGTGGAGCCGAACCACTCAAACATGACGGCGTAGGTATTGGAAGGCTGATCGGGCGCAGGTGGGGCCAATGTGACGGCGAGTTCAAACTTGAAGTCGACGTCGTTTTTAGGGATGCCGGAGTGATCAGGTCTAGCGACTGCCTATGGTAAGTGGTTAAAGTGAAGAGAAGCGGGAGAGCGAGTGATTATGTAATTTGGCTACCTCCTTTTTGGTATCTTTCTTGGGACCCATAGATTGCGTATGTGATATTGTTCTTCTTTATTTCCTGAATTATTAGGGTGGATTGTATGTGTGGGGTGAACGGCAAAGAAGGAGGAATAGGGTTTGATATTAGTAAAATTATATAACTTATGTACCGAACAATCTTTGGGGTTCCTTGGGTTTAACTTCCTTTCCTATGGGTTTTAAAGGGAAGTCTGATTAATAGTGTATGTTCAGTATTAGTTAAGGGAAATTCTGTCTCTGAGTTAAGCGCACACATCTGATCATGTAGATGTGCCCACTGTTTAATAACATATACTATCGACACCTTTAAAATTCTGGGAAGGGACTAAATCATTAAAAATCATGATCGAAAACCAAAGTGTGCCTTTCTCTCTTCTTAACTACCTAAGTCAGAACACTCCTAAGTCCCCACTTGGTGTCAGCTCGCCCTATGCTTTCGCCAGCACCACTTCGCCAACCGTAAAGCCTGTAGATCTAGATGTAGACTCAGTTCTAAGAGAGAGTCAGGAACTGACTGATTAGTTCTTGCGAAGATTTCCGAATCTGAGGCAGGAAGGACAGTTGAGACATACAGACAGCGTGGTGAGCAGCATGCCTTCGTAGATCGTGCCGATAACGATGGTGAAGCCTAAGAAACAGTTCAAGTTCTAAAGAGTATGAGAAGAGGAATCCAGCAGGAGTCGAGTGATAATAATATAGGTTTATGAGAGTGTGTTGAGTAGCTGGGATGGAGTGCGTTGGTAGGAACCCACAATATGATTGCTACAGATGAAAGCAGTCTCTGCTTGTTATGTTTGTTTGTTGCGATATGGAAACAACCTTTTCCGAAAGATCTGCTAACTTATTGTCAATGCCTAGGGTCATAATCCCAGGTTTCCAAACTTACAATAACAAATATTCCATCCCAAAAGAACACTAAATCCCCACATAATAACAATAGATGAAGAAGAACAATAGCATCGCCTATCTCCGTAACATCCCAAAGATTCTAATCTCATACTAACACCCTCGCCCCTCATAGATGGAAAAACCACCCACTCCCTTCGCAACAATAGTCTCACCCTCACCCCTAACTACAACGTCGAGGATGAGTACATAGAAAACCTGCTCAAACAGATACAGTTCATGACCCTCGAGATCAGACTCATGAAGGAAAAACAGTCCCAGACCAAAGGGTCTGGCATCTTGGGACTGATCAACAAGGAACAAAAGCCAGTCATCGACCATCTGATGGTGTCCAACGATAAATACAAGTCCATGCGCGAAGATCTATTCAGAAACATCACAGTAAATACTATGGAGTTTATAAAGCGATGCTTTTTGTCTATGTTGCGCACTTTAGAACATGGAAGCACACAAAACATAGTTAGAATGCGAGGAGAGAGGCCTCATCAAAAAGAGGGACTACATGGATCGCAAGCGCAAAGAAGCAGAGGAGAAGAATGACAAGCACAGGGCATTCGTGGACACCCAGCTCAACTCCATGATGGTTAAGCTCAACTCCGAAATCCTCAAAAGGAATGAGCTACGCAAAGAGAATGAGAGGCTTTCCAAAGCATTCGATACCTATTCAGCATAATACAATGTAAGGATAAGCCTTATCATCACAAATCTGTTTGTTTCATGGACTATAGAGGAGAACTACTGATATCAGGAACGAGGAAATCAGTAAAGAAGTGACCACCAGGAAATTCACGAACGAAGCTCAGATGGCTGCAGAGGATGAGGCCAAGAAAAAGGCTACTATCGAAGGCCTTACTGCAGAAATATTTGGTATTAGAAACTAGATGGAGAACGACCAGAATTATACATTGCTTGACGAAGAAAACAAGAAGCTGCTCCGAGAACTCGAAGATCAACAGAAACTGCTGACCACTCTGGAGTTTGAGTTTGCACAGAGTGAAATGGCTCTGAGACTGGCCAAGCAGATGCGTGACAAAGAGATCGCAGACAAAAAGAAACTGCAAGAAGAACTTGAGAAGACCGAGAAGGTCTATGAAGAAGTGCGGGACGTCAATGAGGCAAGAATTTAAAAACGCAAGAAAATGCGAGTCCACGAGTCAAAAGACCTCAGGAAAGCCGAAGCGAATGTCACTAAACTGGAAAAGGAATTCAATGAAGCCAAAAAACGATTCGACAAGGCTGAAGAGACTTACATTAAATACCGGCATGAGAAGGCAGCTTTGGAAACCCAGGAGGCTGAACTGCGAGTACAGAAGAAGGATGCTGAAGAGAAGTTCAATAAGCTGGCAAAGGACAACACTGAAAGAGGTTCGGAGGCAGAGGTTCTGGCAAATGCAGTGGATGATGCACAGAAGGCCTACGATAGACTGCGTCGAGAACGGGAGAAACTGCACGGAATATTGATGGAAGTGGAGGAAGAGTACTCTTACGTGCACCAATGCCACGAGTTCTTGATGAACAACGTATCGCTGCAGCAGGATCTGAAGGCAGTCGGGGTGGAGGAGCTGCGGAACATCGTGCAGAAGAACAACGATATGAACGCGACAGTGAACACTCTGATGGAGAAGTGGACATAAATCTAGACTTTCAGCAGAACTTGATAGATGCACTTCAGGGTTGGAGGTTTTCTGTATAAGTCTGGTTGAAGTGCTGATCGGGACATAGTTTGGGGCCATGGCAAATATATAACTTAATTGGAACAGTGTGTTGTCCATATCAGTCTGTGCAGGCGACCCAGAATATGTATTATACTTGTATTTTTGAATTTCTGCACTCACACAATTACTATACACTTTGTAGCCGATGGGTGATTTTTGGAAACCGACTGCCGACATATTCTCCAAACTCTTCGAGAAGCCCAAGATGGCCGAGAAGCTTCTCGTCAAGCCTCCCTTCAAGTATCTCTTCGACATAATCATGGAGACCACCAAGGCCACACAGTTTGCGCAAGGTACTCGACTCATATTCAAAACAATACACTCCTTTTGGGTGTGATTCCCACAGGCCTGTATGGTCCCGAGGAGATGAATGCTGATTCCTACGACACTAAAGAAAAGAAAATGGCATTCCTCCAGAAATCCATAGACCTGGTACAGCTTATGGTCAAGAAAGAGTTGCCTGCCAAGCCTGCTAAAATCGTGGCTGGGCTCGAGCCAGAAGTACAATCCCTCCATTAATCATCGTTACAGCATACTAATGCCTTCCTGCAAGAACTGGGTCAGCTAGCCGCAAGTGGTAAGAGTTCTGATCCCTTCGTCAAGAAATTACTCGGAGGAGGCAAGGAAGAAAAGGAGAAGCCAGCACCCCCACCCAAATAAAAACCTGCACCCTAAGAGAAGTCGGAGAAGGTCATTGAACAACCTAAGAAACCCAAGCAGCCAGTCGTTGAGCAACCTCCGCCACCCCCTGTAGAGGAGAAAAAGACAGCCGTGGTTCGACCTCCATCAGCTCCAAGACGCAACAATCCCCAGCAAGCTCCTGTTCGAAACCAACCCCCCCCACCTCCTCAGGATTAAGAGGATGATGTTCCCGTTCCGGCACCCGAACCCAAAAAGATAGCGAAGCCTATTGACGCAGGCAATTATAGCAAAAATGTTCAGGAGGCTTTGAACCAAGCCGAACAAGATAACCAGCCTCCCGCCGATGCCACCAAGACAGAGGACGGAGGAATTAAGCTTCAAATGGGCAATCTTAGAAAGAAAAAGGGTTCCAAGTTGAATGAAGGAGGTCCTGTTTCAGCGACTGGGGAACTATCTGAGCAGGAGCTAGAACTGGTCAAGAATATGATTCAGTCTATGTGCCAGAACTGCGCTCCCCTCGGAAAGTCAGTGGAGTTCATCAATGATGATGTGGAGTCAATGAATCAAGAACTACTAGCTTGGCGCAAGCAATACAACGTAACTATCCATCTTAACAGCAATTATGGTGTAGGCGTCCAAATCTAAAATGCAGAACGAGTTGAAGGTGACAGAGGATGCACTGGTGCCTCTGTACAACAAACTGGCTGAGATCGACGAGCAGATCAAGGACCAGAAGGGTAAGATCCAGAACGCGAAGGCCCAGATCATCAAGAACCAAGTGACTATATCGACGCTGTTATCTTCAGTAGTGATTACCAAAGGCTGAGCCTGAGAGATTGAGTGTGGACTCGACGGAAGCCACTGAAATGTGACGATGTTTCTGTGGATAGTTACTGGCATTGCATTTTAGAAACACATGCCATTGTTAGCAGTTTATGTTAGCTTTGATCTTTGACCACATGAGAGCCAAACAGGCATTACTAATTGCCCTCCAAATATTAAATACTCACACTTAAGTCTGTGAACAAAAGATCACGCAGAAAAACAAGGATCCAATTATTAGGGACGGCCATGAAGAAATAAAAACACCACCAGCTGATTTCAGGAATCAGAAAGCTTGGCTAACTCTTCATCAGGAGGGAGACTGCTTCAAGCCTTTCTTCTCCCTCAAACTCATTTAACCTCAAACCAACAGACTCACTTTCTCCTTCCAAATCCCAAAATCCTCCGAGACACAAGGCCAAGAAAACGGTTATTTTGCAGTCTGAGGCTCCCCTTCCTCCTTCTTTATAGGCAATCCCTATACCTCCTCGCACCAAGTCCATAATTTCAGTCTCCGAAACAATTACAATCGATGCTGAGTAAACTGAATGTGAGTAGTGTTCTTGGGTCTCTGTGGCATAGTCAGTTTAGACCCAGCTTGTAGTCACTGAAGAGCTGAACGGACTGGACTCAGATAATTTCAAAGAAGAGGCAGGAGGAACACTAACTTACCAGAAAGAGGGATAAAAATAGTCTTTATGTCTTATCAACCAAGCAAACCTAAAATGTAAGCTAATAAAGAAGCTCTACCCAACCTTCGCTATTGAGCAGGGCGCGAATAAAGCAATTCATGTCGAGCCAGTCCGAATGCCTGCACCTAGGCATCAGAAGTAGGCACTAAACAGGTATTTTCACAATAGGTATGAAGAGGTTGATCTCAGGAAATTCTGCACCCAGTGCGGGAATCTGGGCCACGATTATTACAAGTGTAACATGCGACCTGATAAGTGCACATTGTGTTTGCGCAGACATCACTATAGATATTGCAACCAACATTTGTGCGAAAATTGTCTGAAAATTGGGCATAAGCCATTCTAGTGTCTTCAAGTAGGCCTGAAATGCGAAAGATGCAATCACAGTGGCCACACCACACTCACCTGTGGACGACTCTGGCGCTACTATTTTGACCATCGAACACCCCAACAGATATTCGTCAGTAAGTATTACTCCATTACTCCATTACTTGCACTCTACTATCAATCTTGCATCCAAAGGTGACAACGATAGGAAACTAATCCAGTGCTTCATTTGCGGCATCCACGGACACTTCAATTGCATGGGGTCCCGCAGCCACGAGGTGGATGATCTCTATGGCAGGGAAGCCAGAAGGCACACACAGTAGCCGATGGGGCAGCACAGACTCCCGGACAGCAGCCTGGGCAGACAGAGGCAGCAGATGCGGCGAGGAGGCCAGAGGCTAGACTCCAGCCACAGGGGCTGAACAAACAGCCGGAGAGAAGGACTTTCAGCGATACTGGCATGGCCTGAGGGTAATGCTGGGATTATAGTAAGTATAGAAGGGGACATGGTCAAACAACCATCCATTATGGGATTTTCGGGAATTAGCAGCATGCACGAATCTTAATACTGTTACATAATATCCATCAACTCATTGGCCACAGTCACGGTTGTCACTGTCCAGGCGTCTGTCTCTGTGGGTCACAGCTCTACATTCCAGGCCTTGAACCCTTCGGGGTCACGGATGAAGAGCTCTAAGTGCTTGGCGTCACTTGTGGAGAGCATGGTGTGGAGCCTGCCGTCTAGGTATTTGTCGGTTAGCAATTGGTTGAACTCCTGAACAATCAGGATTCTTTTAATGTTTTTGAGGGATTTCTAGCCTCTAGCGAAAAGGGATTGCAGTCTGTGGTTCGTGCTTTATCCGATAGTAACCCGTTCCTGTATGTGGATGTTTTGGAGAATGCAAAAGGAGTTATTCATTAGTTTCTTAAACTTGGCGGTTCTTGAGAGTGGAGGACTAACCTGTATTTTTTCATTAGCATTAAATAAATTATCGGAACTGTTGGGGTGGAATTAAAGTTCATGGATGTGGTCAGCTGATGGGCTTTGTTAGGAAGATAAGGGTTATAGAGACAAAAGCTGCATGATATGTGATGGATTGTGCTGGGGCACATCATCTTAATGTGGGAGCATTTGGGGGTGAGTATAGATCTAGCGAATCTTAATTTATTTTATCATGATTCTGAGGCATTGATCTTTTAAGAAACTGGGAAGATCTTCTTGTTTCGTCAAGAACAACTAGCAATCGAATCAGTATTCAAGCCATCTCAACATTTTCTGCAGCACCGGAAACACACCCGTCGATCTTTATCTCCTAACCTGCTCAATTTCCACTGACCCCTCCCATCTCATACTTCCTTCCCCAATTCGTAAGCCTCAATCACAGGCTATTATTCCATGTACCACACATATTCAGAATCAATCTGCCTATATTTTAGAGTGAATAGCGATTAGCCATACGGGACCATAAACATATATTATAATCAACTCTCCAATATTTACACATACCCTCCAACCATTTGAACAATGCGTGTCAGATCCAGCCTCAAAAAGTTCTGCGAAGGCTGCCGCTTCAACCGGGTCGGCAAGAAACTCTACGTCAAGTGTGAGCTCAACCCCAGACACAAGCAGAGACAGAAATTCTCCACACTCGCACCCACCCCCACCTCCAATAACATTATGTGGATGGCTATCCAAGCCTCGATGCCTAACATCGGCCAGTACTACACGATGCCTGCTTGGCACACGTTTAACTACCCTACCCACCTCTGAGCCATTCCATGCCCTGTATGTTGTATATCCTCTGATCTGCTGCCCAGCACAACCATAATAACCATGCGCACAATTTTGTAGTTGTCCCACCTTATAACCATATAACTGCATTTCAAAATACTGGCTGAACGGCAAACAGAAGACAGAGCAGAATCATTGTGCGGGTCTGCCATCATTCAGTATCCTATCATATATGATAACATGAAAAATAGAGCACGGGATAATTGCATCAATAAATGTTATTTTGAAAAGAAAGGTTTTAATTTTCAGCCAGAAATCTGGAGGTCAGCCAAGGCTAAGAGTCGAAAATTCTCACCCGTTCGCCGAAAGACGAAGTCACGCTTTACTTGAGGGTGAGGGATATGTTAGTAGGACTTCTTCTCATATTTCGACACATCTGTCATGATCTGGTTGAACTCTTTCGGACCCTGTTTAAAGTACTTCCACTCGCTCGATGACATGGTCTGGTGCAGTTTCCCGATATTCGACTCGCTTTTGGGTGAGTGAATAGTTCGGTTAGTCTCGGGGCTCAGGAACTTAGGTCTTTGGAAAGTACCGTATTCAGTTTTGGTGTAGCTCCAGTATTTAAGTGTATTGTTGGCTTCCGGGAGGACAGTCTCGGCAGATGTGAAATTGAGAGGGTTGCGCTTAAGTGCTCTTGGATGGGTTCTTTTGATGGACTTGGGGAGAGGCTCTAGATCAAAAAGGGGTTGGCCGAAGAGTGGCTTGTTAGTGACAGTGGAAATGAACTCGTGGCATTTTTTTCGAGAAGAGTCATGTTGGTAAAAGTGTTTAGTCGCGAAGTTTTCCTTTTACTGGTCATCCGAGAGATCTTGGGTGTATGAACCCTTGAGGGCGAGGGTATTGAGGAGCTATTTGACGCTGGTAGTAGCAATGAACATCTTCTTCTTGAAGAGAGTGGAACTCTTATGTTTGTGATGCGATTCGAGGGTATGCATGTCGGATGAGGGAATGCAGGGTATTCTCGGAATGCAGGGAGAGTTGGGATGTGTTTCGAGGGAGGAGTGGGATTGTGGTTGGGTCTGATATGTGAAGGGGTGAGTTTCGAATGATAGACTATTATAGAAATATCTATATTGATAAGAGTGGATCTGAGTATGTATTGACCAGTTATGGAGAGATCTGTATTGATTATGACTGTTCACGCTATTAAGGATGTCTGGCTCGGTTACCTGTTTCCTACTCCATCATCAGCTGTTCCACCCCTTTCACACTCTCATGCTCTCCTTTGTTTCCTAGCAGAAATCGCTATCCCTATACTTGGTTCCTCACATTTATGAATGCCTGGAAAAATTATCTTAGAATAGCCCCAGAGTGTTTCTTCCAAAGAATATGCAGCACAATACAGAAACACTGGTAATCATTTCTATTTTTTCTAAAAAGCATCCATTATTATTTGCTGCCCACAGTTAACAATAACGAAGACCCAACCCAAATCTATCGGCTCTCGAAACCATAACATAACCACGACCTTCCCCTATGAAACTCAACTCTGGCAAATTCTTCAAGAACGATGACATACAACCCATCTACTCCCCCCGCACCTCCTATAAACACATACAGGAAGCTGATGAAAAGCTCCTCGCAGATCTTACTCTCAACTTCGACAAGTTCACTATCGGACATCTCAAGCGCGAGTTCGAAGTCAGGGACTGGAGCATCGATCTCCCTGAGTTCATCCGTGTCGTCAGGGAGCATCTCACTAACTGGCAGTCCGAACTCAATAATCGCGATATCAAATTGATCCGGTGCCTTAGTCTTCTTTTCAAAGAAATAGACATCAATGGCAATGGGACTTTATAGTGGGATGAGTTCACCAACTACATCATCGAGAAGGCCACCGTAATCAAGAACCTCAAGTCTAAAAGCGAAGAGATTAAGGCTTACACCAAATCGACAGTGCGGCCCCAATTCAAATTCGAAACTTCAGTGCCCAAATCCGTGTACATCCCCGAAATCAATAGGCTGGCGGTTTTCGAAGAAGGGCAGCATGTGGTCAGATTCATGAATCCTGACACCGGAGAGTTTAATGCAAAGAATCTCGTCATCGCGCCTAAAGAGTTTGTCGTCAATATTTCTACTCTCAGGAAAGAGAAGGGCGAAGATAAGGTGCAGATCAAAAAGAAGGATTTAGTCATGAAGACAGATGTCCGCATCTTGGATATTGGCTACCTGTCTGGGTAAAGGTACCAGCTCTTCGTGACCTCTACTAGTGACGGCATAGTGCGTGGCTGGAAGTATGTTCAAGGAGGGTTCATCCTGGCTAGCCAGCCCGACAATGAATAGGAGAAGCTTTAGCACCAGTTCAGCCAATAAGTGTATTCAATGGCTTGGAACCCTCAGAACTAGGTTCTTTACTGTGGACTTAAAAATGGGGCAATTTCAAGCTGGAATCTCAAGACTGATAGTTAAAGAATCATCAGCGGTGGAGATCAATAGGATGAGGGAGAGGCCCACAGTATGGTGATTATGGATATGATTGCGATGCCTAAACTGCAGTTCCTCGCGACTGGAGGCATGGATGGGAAACTCATTTTGTGGGATACCATCAATAATAAGATTAAGTGGGTCTATAAGGAGCACACGAGAGGGATCCTTACAATCACCTTTAACGAGTCCCTTATCCTGTTGTTTTCAGCAGGATTCGACCATCAAATCTGCATCTGGAATCCCTACATCCCCTCGCTCATCCACAAGATCGAGGGTCATCTTTCCCCCATCCTTTGTGTCAAAGTCATCGATGGAACCCAGCAAGTTGTCTCTCTCGATAGCGAGGGAGTCGTCAAAGTCAGTGACACCCGCAGATTCAACTTCATCACTTCTTTTAACATCGAGAACACTGAATAAAACCACAAATTCAAGCCTACTAACTTCACGGTGATCCCCAAACCCCTCAAACTGTGCTTTACGGGAAAAAGCGTATCTCTATACGACTATGACAAAAACTACAATCCTAACTCAGCTGACGACTCCATCGCGGTCTGCTGCAAGTACATAGAGTCAACTATGTGTCTCCTGACTCCTGCTGGCACTAAAGTAAAGTCCTGGAGCGCTCTCACAGGAGATATAGATAAAATCTTTTTAGACTTAACGGCTACAGAAATCTCCGCCTTTGCACTCGATTATCTGAAAAGGAGGATGGTGATCGGAGACATCAGCGGGAATGTGTGTCTGTACAACTCCAGCAACGGTGCCAAGATGAAGCAGCTCTCCCACCACACAGGAGAGGTCACTCACATTGTTACGGGCATGGCCTAAGAAGACAACCTGTTTATTTCTGCAGGTGTTGACAGCACCCTCAAGATCTGCAAATAGACAGAGTATGGCTTCGACCACCCCCGGCAGATCAGTCTGAACAAAGGTATATCTATTACGAGTCTAGCCTACTGTTCAACCAACAAAATTGTGATAGTGGGAACGAACTTGGGTTAAATCTTCTTCTATGAGTCTGATACCAGCAAGATGGTCGGACACATCGTGGAGTCTCGTCTCTAGGAAATCACCTCCCTTAACCTCATGAAGTAGCCTATGGTGATTGCAAGCTCAATGTCTGGCAAAAATGTTCTTATTTCCCTGCCTCCGATTAGCGAGAAATATGCGAAATTATTTAGCTATACTCATTACGACCAGGAGGCGAAGGAGACCCCTATTGGTATAGTCAGCGCGGTTTTGGACGTGGATTTCCGGCACCATTTCCTCCTGGATGAGAAGGGTTGTATATCCTGCTACAGTCTCCAGGATTGCTACTTCGATCGATTCAAGAAATTATTGGAAGACGACATAACAAATCCAGAATAGGCGGGAAAAGGAAGGAAATCTGGGGATTCAGAGAAGGGTCGACGGCACGCCAAGCGAGTCAATAGAAACAACCTATAAATGGTCGTCCTGCTCTGGGTAATCAAGGCACACTACGATGTAGTACGTTCGCTGGAGTTTATCCCCGGAGAGCGACTACTGATTACCTCTTCATACGACAAGAAGGTCATAATTTGGAATGCACAGACAGGAGTGCAGCTAGACTCTTTACAACAGAACTATGACAAGAGGGAGCCAAAGCCAATTGCCTTGCTGAAGAAATCGACAGGATAAATCTTAAAGCCTAACTTTACGGAACTGGTCAATAAAAACCCAATGAAGAAGATTGGCAGCACCAGAGAGATCAAGTAGTAAAACGAAGAGGCAGAAAATAGATCATCCGAGTACCCTCAAGAGATGGCTAATAACAGTAAAGTCTCACAGCTAGAGAGTGGCGATCAGAGGGAGTCCAAAGTGCCCTCCAAAGAAGAGTACGATGTGAACACTTCCAAAACAATCAGGTCGGCCGGGAAGGAGCATGTTGTCGAGTTGAACTGTACCAGCTTGATTAACTCCATCAAGATATCCAAGAACAAAGGGCTCAAGAAGATCAAGAGGAGGCAGTACGCCATCAATTACACTGTGGACAGTGAGTTCGATCCGAAACATCTCCTGAAATACATGGAGGTTGAAAAACTGGACTACAAAAACTCTAACTCTGAATGGGCGATAACCATTGACTACAATAGGCATTACCAGGAACAGAAAAAAGAAAATGAAAGAATTATGGCTCTTACCTGCAAGGAAAAGTTGATTCCCGACCACATCATTCTCAAGAAAAAGCGGATGCTACAGGCCCAATAGAAGCAGAGCCAGACCGCCAGGAACCTCCCAGACTCATCTACTTCCTTCAATGAGACCGCATTGCTGCTTCAGCTGAGTAAGATCGACTGCGGCAACTGTACACAAGTACTCGAAGATATCAGAACCATTCGTGAAACTCTAGCCAACAGTCCTGCGCCAGGTTCGTAACCTCTGCCTGGAGGTAATGGTATGTTCTGTAGCAGCACGAACAGCATCGGGAATGGGCAGGCCGAATCGTGGTAAGATCTAATAAGGATTAAGAACTATGCGATGGATACTGTTCGCCAAACCGAAACTCCAAGGCCACCTTCAGGTCCTGCCGGGCTTCTCGCCCCTTTGGTCTCTCCGCCTGAGGAAAATGCGAATCACACTGAGCAGGATGTAAATGCGACACATACAACCAGGCTCAACACAATGCGGATGCTCACGAACATAAGCAAACTTAATCTGGAGCCAGGCATGGGCGACATTTCGAAAGAGGTGAACAGCTACAGATCTCCTCAAAGCAGAATCCGCTTGACGAAGGCGGAAATTAAAATATTCTAAATGTCGAACGTACACAAACACATCTTAATACCTAACTACTCTTTTGACTTTAAATATGCATAGTTGAGAAGTGTGAAATCGAGAGACGACCTGGCCAAAGAGTACGTCGAACATTCGAAGTACCTGGATCGGCTGAGCAAGAGGGAGTTGAAGGCTAAGGTCGTATCGAAGGAGGACCATAAGCTGGTGATCTCGAGAGAAGAGATGAACGCAGTGTGCAAGCTGACGAAGGCTTTGGAAAACATCGATAGCAACGATCCCAGGACGAGTCGGTTCACCAGAAACTTGGCAGTGAAACAGAAGCTCCCCAAAATAGGATGAGCCATTGTTTTTACTATAGAAGGGGTGTCCCATTAATAAGGTGTATTTTTCCAACATAGCCAATCGGAGGCAAGCAAATATAGTTTTTGGGGAGGGCAGTTGTTGATTTATGTGCATTATAAATGGAGGCACAAGCATGCTGACTCTATAATTATTTAAATATTAACAAAATCCAGAGTTCGGCTTCATGGCTGGGTGATCTTTATTAAAGGCAACCCCCATCAGCTGATTTTTCTTCAACAATCTCAATAGGGAAGTCGAAGAAGAACTACAACTCCAACTAAACAAAGGAAAGTAGAGTGTTGGCAGAATGATGACAATTTGTTATCCCTGTCTTAGTAAACGATGATAACACTGGTAAACCTGACTCTTTGCCACACTCTACCTACTTCAAACATACCCCTCCTATATACCCATCTGTCCATTCCAAGAGGGTTTGTTGTTTTACCCACTCTCTATCATACTACCTTGTCAATAGAATATGATCTTTCCGAGTGGAGTTTCCCTCACCATCGACCCCTGTCTGAACTACATCACGTTTTTCGACTTTGAATACAAAGGGTGAATAGTAATAAATAAATAACATCACTCTTCATCGTCTGATGCTTGATCTTCATCATAGTCATCATCTCCGTCAGCCAGCGTCGCCTTTCCTTTGAGCCCCTGTTCTTCTCTGGTTTCTCTTTCCTTGACCTTCTTCTTGAGTCTGCGTTCTTTCCTGCGTTTCTGCTCATCTTCTTTGTCTGCGTCTCTGTTATTTTCAATCCTCTGCACGATCTGGCTTAACATGTTCACATTCTTCTCTGCGTTGTTCTGGAAAGCCTTTTTGGAAGCTTCGGCTTCGGTAATTGCGTGGCCATCTTCCTCGAAGATGATCTTGTTCTTGCCTTCATAATGACCATATGGCTTGATTTTCTTGAGCTGGTTCTTGGACAGCTGGGGAAGCACTTGCTTCTGGTTTGCGTCAGGCACTATAGTTCTCTTGAGTTTGAACAGCTCACCATCCGAATCTTCGTCTTCGTCTTCCTTATCGCTTTCATCTTCCTTCCTACTGATGAGCAACTCAACCTGTTTTCGCTTTTCCTCCTTTTTCAGTTTAGTTTTGGCTCTTAATTTCTAAATCTTGCTCATCTTCTTCTCAGGTTCTTCGTGTACTCGCTGTTTGCCGGGTCTTGCTATTTCCTTCTTCTAGTTATCTTCTTCACTACCGTCAGAGTCTGAAGACACTTCCTGTTGCTTTTTCTTGAAGGTTATGACAGGGGCATTTACAAGGCCCAAACTATCTGCGAAAGCCGAGGTGTCGATCTTATGAACATCGAAAACTTCTTTATCAGGAGCTTTGAACACAAACTTAAGATAGGAGACCAAGGCTCGTTGGGCTAAATACTTCAGCTCCTGGTTCTCACTGCATCGAGACTGTAGAGAAGACTGGATTGGATAGAGTTTTTGAGGATTTTGGTTAATCTTGTGAACCAATAGTTTCTTCTCCTTGAGCTTCTCAACAAACTTGTTCTCGCTCGGGGCTACCATAGCCAAGGCTCTGCCTTCAGCTCTAAACCTAGCAGTTCTGCCCACTCGATGAACATAGGTTTCCACGTCTTCAGGGATGTCAACCTGGATAACCCAATCGACCTGAGGGAAATCGAGACCTCGTGAGGCTATGTTTGTGCAGAAGAGAATGCCATATTGTTTTTCCGAGAACGTATAGTAGATAGCCATGCGCTTGGTTTGTTTCTGACGACCTTGGAGTTCGTAGATGGGGCATCCGAACTTGAATGTTTTAAATGCCTCATATACAAATCTGACCTGTTTGCACGTTGACAAAAAGACTAGGATCTTCTTTTTGGGGTGTTCTCTGATGAAGGAGTAGAGGGTGTTGATTTTGTTTTCGGTTGTGACTTCCATGTAGTATTGTGCAAGCTTTATCGGTGTTTAGTAGATGCTCGCGATATTGGTGTTCTATTCTGCACCCTTCTCCGTATTGACAGTATGCAGGAAGATTCTTTCGGGATTGTTGAGCGACAGCATTGCTAGAGTTTGGATATGTTTATTGAGGGTGGCCGAGAACAACATCGTTTGCCTCGCGGGAAGGGACTTCAAGATCTGCTCCAGAGTCTATTTGAAACCCATTTCGAGCATCTGGTCAGCCTCATCAATCACTAAGAGTTTCAGGTTATTGGTTTCGAAGCCGAAAGTCTCCTCGAGATGCTGGAGAAGTCTCCCCGGTGTGCAGACCAGCACGTTCATGTTGTGGATTCTTTCCTTCTCGTACTTTATGTCCTTGCCGCCAATGATGAGCCCAACGTTGATTTCCATTTTCTGACTGAAAGAGTTCAACACTTCGAATACTTGCATAGCGAGTTCACGCACAGGCACCAGCACGATGGCTCCCAGACCGTCAACCGAAATGAATTTATTGCGGTAAAGGTTTTATATCAGCGGCACGAGATAGGCTAGTGTTTTGCCAGAACCTGTTCGTGATGCTGCCAGAATGTCCCGGCCCCCGAGAGCATGCGGAATCACACAACGCTGGATTTCAGTCATTTTAGTGAAACTACGCTGGGTGAGTCCCGCGACGCTTGTAGATGAGATGGCGAGATCAGAGAAGTTGATTTTGTATTTTCTGTGGAAATCGGGTTCGTCAAGGACATTGGCTTCTGCCTTGGCCTGGTGGAGTTTGTAGTCGTAGAGATAGTCGCCGGACTTGGGGGTTTATTGTTGTACGCGTGCATTGAGCCTGTCGACATCGGAGAACCGATCCCTTTGTTCGTGGTGTTTCTTTTTGAACATGCGAGAGTTTGTGGGTTGTTGATAGCCAAAAATTATACGAGGAGAACTAAAGTAGTAATCGGAATTATATGGGAGGATATTCGGTTTTGGCTGATTTTGTTCATGCAGGACAGTATTAGCTGATCCAGAATATCAAGAGGTGTTGTAGCCGGACAGAATCAGACTATTCCATTTATACCTGGATTAACAGGAACATACTATTATCCAATATTCAATCGAGGATGGAGCCAGGGGTCCACAAATGTATTAACTCCCATCAAGCACTCACAGCCTGCACGACTTAGACCTGCCAGTACCCGCCTTTCAAATGCGCCTACATTGACTGCCAATGCAATGCTAATCACCAACACTGTCCTTCGAGCACAGACCTGACCTAGCTGCTCTTGGCTGCCCAAAATGACCCATTACTCAAGATCATGAAACACAAGCAGTAGCTAGAGAATACCATCGCTAAGTATAATTTGATGTTAGCGATAGCTCTGGAACAGGTGGATAGTATGAGTGATGAACAGGCGGAGCAACGAGAACAGATAATGACTTTGGTAAATAGCCAGATCTAGGAAATGCAGCAGAAACTGGCTGCGCTGGCCAGTTTGGCAAACCAACTAGTGTCAGGTAGTCCAGCAGAAACAACAGCATCAGTTACTCACGAATGATTGCTACTTCTCCATCAGCCAAGACCTAAATGGTAGTTTGAGTTTTTATGTTCCCATACCTCTACAAATTATTATCAAACAGTTTCTACTGCCAGTATGAAGTAACCTCAAAATCAAGATCCGCAACACTCAAAAGCCAAGAAAGTTAAGAAGCTCAAAGGATGCAGCCACTAACTCGCTGCCTTCAACGAGATGTACATCGTCAACTCTAGACCCCGCGCAGTTTATGTCAAGCACGCCCAGAAGGTCATTCAGAAAGGGTACATCTCCTAAACTTCATAAAATCACACCGAATCGCATAGTATTTCGACGATAATCATCCACGGTATGCAGAACAGCATGGAGAAGGCGATTCAGATCGCACTAGACCTGATAGAGCAGAACCCAGACATTCTGCAGTAAGTAATTACGGACTCGGTGCCTACTGTTGTGGAGAACCCTGACGGCACCCGGACACTTGTTTAAAGATCTGCAATCCACATCACTCTCAAGAAGCAACTTTCTTTCTGACCTTAGTGAATAGCCTAACACAAAACACAATTTACTCTCATTGCTTCTTTTCCAAGCTAGTCCAACTTTATTTAATCATGCAATCGGTCCTTAGCATTTATTGCATGGCAGCGGATATGTATTCTGAAAAGGATTGATCATGTGGAGTTGAACACAGGCTCGTCAGCAGTCACACTTTTTGGTGACAATTACGAGTTCACCTCCGTCGGGATGTCGGCATCGAACTCGCGCGTCAAGTATTCGCTATCCAACAGTTCTGTGTTGTGACCTTTGTGTCCCTCAGTCGACACAATCACGTAGTCTGTGAACTTATCTACCACTTTTACGACTTCGAAACGCAGCTTTTCATCGGAACTAGAACCCAGGTTGTAGGAGAAATATGAATGTGAAGAGTTATGTTACAATCTCATGAGGGTGCTTCCCACGGCGATGTCATGTGCCTCGGCCAGATCTTCGTCGCTGTTCCAGTCCAGTTCCTCGCTCTCGTCGGGGACGTGGTTATTGTAGATGTTCTGGAAGTACTCGACCCATTTGTTATGCATGTTTTCGTGCAGATTCTGGGCTGCCGGGAACTCGATGCGATGCAAAGCATTCTTCAGCACTTCTTCAAATTATTTGCTGGACTAAAATAGCTCAACATAAGATGAGGATTGTTAAAAGAGTGGATTTACATTAAAGGCATAGACGGTATAGTTGAGCGGGATGAAGTCCATCGTCGTCAGCCAGTTCAGCTTATTCCAGCTGCGAAGTCGTGTTCTCAGCGCCTCATTTTTCCTGATCATCTTGATAAACCATTGGATTGCCACTACAAAACCGTTATCTTAATTGTTGTATCGTAGGGTCTCCAGGGCAGTGGTAAGCCCTGCGAGTGCCTCTTCAATCCTATGATTCTGCCGCTCATCCTCAATCTTCAGCAGGTCTTGGAGCACTTTGAGGTATCCTCTGAGAAGATGAATGGTCACACGGTTATTGTTATTGATTCGATGACACAGATATTTAAGGAGGGCATCAGAGAACAGAGAGTTGTTTCTTGCCCCAAGGTACAGTATCGCGGAAACTCTATTCAGGTTGTACTTCGTGTATGCTTCTTCGAACATAGCTTTGAAATAAAGAGCAGTCGGCGTGAACAAAATCTGCTTCTACAGAGGACTGAGCTCAGGCTTGGCTTAAAGTAGCATCTTGAGCAATCCCAGACGATATTTGTTGGTCCATGGATCACAGGAGTCTTCTTTCTCAAGTGATGGTAGGATTCTATAGTTAGGATACCCGACATCCTTGAAATCCCTGGCGTCAGTCTTCTCGAAATGTTGCTGGAACTCTGGAATCATGACATCAAGAATCCTGAGGATCATGTTCTTTTCTTGAAGATAGGCAATGGCATCCTGCCAGCCAGTGCATAGCTTGAGCAAAAACAGATAAACATAGTTATTGCGTTGGGAGCAACTATAGCTCAGGACAATAAGCTTGTTTATCCACACCGTTGGTACTTTCTTAGACTTCCTACAGATCATCGTCAGCAAATGGATCAGTTCGTGCAGGTATTCACGGCCCTCGTCACTACGGATCAGGCAACGCTGGACAGTCTAGAAGTCCAGCTTCTCAAGATACCTTTCTGCCTGTTCGGCCTTTTTATACAGACTTCTGAAGAAAGCGTTGGATCCAACTTCTCGACTCCATGGTAGAACCTTCATGAAGAGTTCGATCGCGCTTTATACCATTAATCCGTTCTCAGGGCCCAAGTACTCGTCTAAGCCTGCTCTTAGTAATTCCTCCAGTTCTTTACTGAATAGGAAGTATTCTTCGATGCGATTATGATTCTCCTGTAGCATCTTTTGAATGATAGGCTTACAGTTTCTGAGTGCTTCTTGTTCTCCCAAAATATCAGTTTTGTTTTAGGCATCTTGACGCTCGTAGAAAAGCACATAGGCGTTTTTAGACTTCCCTGATGCATGCTATTCTCCACCAAAGCCATCAGCCTACACATCCGCCACATTGACCGGTGTTACCATAATGTCATTAAAGTTATACCATTGATCTTTGATCTTGACGTATGAATAGTAGTGTCCAGATTCTGCGAAACCCTAGTGGATGATGACCCCTTTGAGTTTGTATCGTGGTGGGATTCCCGAGGAGCTGTTCAGGAAAGCTTAACTAATGTGGTCAGGCGGGAAGTCAAAGTAGTCCAGAGGAAATTCAAACCTGTTGCTGAGTTTTGAACGATAATTTCTTTAGAATTTAAAGCGTTTCAGAGCAAACATTAAAACTTTAGGCGGACTTAAGAGTTTTTGGTGTTTGGTCACAGTCACATTAGCCTTGCATGTCTCACACTCTAGTTTAGAGTCCAGGGTTTATTCTTTGAAGCTCTCATGGATCGCCCCAGTCAGACAGTTATTGCAGTTGACCACTGGCAAATGAAGCATTAAGGTATTATCTACTGCTTTGGAGTGGTGTCCACATTCTCTTTTGAACTCATTCTCGAGTTTTCCACCCAGAACCTCAACGACAAGATTGCTTGTGTGCTTTTCAGCCTCTTTCTTTTTGCTGGAACCATTTGGATCCTGATTAGCTATTATCGACTCCTTCTCTGCATTTTCAATCTGATCGAATAGTGTCACTGCGAACTCATCGACATCCATCTGAATGTTGATGTCTATGTTTTCGCCTGTCAGGGTCTTAAGCTCGCTTCTTAGTAGCTCCAGATCCATGATGGAGTAGTTACTGTATCTCATTTAAAGGAAGGTGGTTCTAAGACTATCGAACAAGGCTGACTGGGATTTGGAGGCCAGCACTTTGTTCCTGAACGGCATGCAGAAGAACAGCTGTTGCATGAAGCTATTCATGTAACACATACAGCTACGATTGATCAGACCCATATATTTGTTATCATTGATCTCCCTCACTTCGCGTAAATCGACGGGATACTCTTTACTCATGTAGTTTCTGAGCATCTAGTAAATCCTGCGCAGCACGTGGATGAAGAAATCGTGAAGCTATCCTGTCCTCATCATGACCATGAAAATCTCGCAGAGGAACTGCAGGTTTGAGGCTGGGGATTCCCTATGATAACAGTGGTTCAGCATTTTGAAGAGACTATCCACAGACTTCTTGCTTTACAAGGCTGATGCTGCATTGCAGAACCTTCTGAAGAGCAGCAGCAAAAGAGCCAATATCCCTCCTACAGTACTATCCTCGATCTTGGGAGTCTCGAGGATATCAAAACTAGTGACATATAAATGCACGATAAACTCGTGTGACTATTCGAGATCTTCAGAGTTAGAGAGCATGACTACTACGAAGCGGATAAGAGTGCCCCATTGATAAGGATACTTGTGTCCTTCGTGCATGACGATTTTGGCAAGGTTCTCTACATAGCTCCACTCTTCAGCTAACTTGATCATCTCATCCTTCGCGAAGTTACTGATATCCTTGTCATAAATGTGGTTTATTCTGATCAGGATCTCCATGATTTCTTGGTTCGAAAGAATTGAAATTGGATTGTATCCGGGTTTGAGCAAGAGTTCGAAGCACAGAATTAGCATTTTATGGATTTTAGGCTTTGACACACCGTAGTTCCTTTTGCTCGGCATATTCTGCTGGATAAGTGTCCAAAGCTTCTTCAATAGATTCAGGTCGGAAATGCTGGTTCTTTGGTAATTATTCTTGAGATTCTCCAGGATGCACTTGTTGTAGTTGTTTCGCAAGGTTTCGGCTGTGCTTTCCTCCAACATGATCAGCGACGGCAGTACAGTAACCAGTCCGCTGCTAACGAGTTTTTCTAAAGGCTCAAAGCTGATGCTGTTCATGATATAAGCTTTGCGCTGAATGCACCCTTGCAGGAGTTCGGTCCAGTCTTCAGGCTTGTTGCACAACTAGATCTTTTGCATTATGTAGGGATTGTTTTCACCCAGCTTCTCGACAAGTGAGTAGCTGTCTGGCAACTTGGAGAAGATAAACTCGTATCTGCCCTCGACAGCCTCTCTGACAGGATTAGTCTTGTGGATATCGGTTGCCTGTAATGCGAACGTGGCATTATCCTGATCGCCGACAAGCTGGATTAGCTACAGTTTGTCCTTGGATGCGTCGATGATCTTTTCTTCGTAGGACAGCTCAAAGTTCATGGGCTAGATTCGGATTTCATTCGAGATTATGTTTTTTAAGTGTCCCACTGTGTTTTTCAGGCTGATCTGGTAGGAATATTATTGATCCAGATAGTTGATCAGGACGGTAGACACTGGAGGGTCTTTACTCAGTTTCGAGAAAAGTTCTGTGCCTTAGGCCTTCTCAATCAAACAGGTCAACAAGAAAAAACCTCCTTCTCCCTCGATGGTCAGGCACTTATCGATGAGCTTTCCAAGGAGTATTTGCTTCTTCTCGATCTCGAAGGTGTAGAAATCGACCAATATGTTGATGGTGTATTCAAGGATTTTATCGTTTTGGGTCGCTATTATGTTTAGCATGTAATCTAGTCCGATAGGCTCCTCAATCTCGCTTATGTAGTTGTACTTGTACTCCAGGAATTATCCTGTAGCAGAACGCATATCTCTCGCCAACAATCTATTTGCCCTCACGTTAGCATCAAAAGCAAAGACTCTGAACATCCGGAATAGCCATCCCATTTTTTCAAGCGTTGGGAATGTCTCCATAAGCCTCTACAAAATGTAGTTTCTTAGCTCGGCAGAGATGCTCGAGACAGGGATATTTTTAGAGGCCTCAACAAAGATATTGGGGATAGCATTAGCATGTGCTTGAACTGGCAGAACCTGCAGCATCGCCATCAGACTATCCACTCGTTCTTTGGTAAGGCGACACTTGCTATTTAGAAAGCTTATGAAAGTGAGTTTCTCGTTGAGTTTGGGTTTTTCTTCTCGATAGAACCATAGAGTGATAATGGCGATGCAGTCGTCAAGAAGGGAGTCATACGGAACTTGTTCAACATAATTCTCTTTGGCAATGAGGGCAATGAGTCTCCAGATATTGCCCGAGAACCTAACTTCGATTTTGTTAGCACTACTGTTACTGGAGACCAAGAGTTGTTGTTGTCGGATACAGTAAGCTATAAACAGCTTCATTCTTTCCACGCAGAAAGCTAGTATTGTGTTAAAAAGCCATTTCTTGTTCTCCACTCCGTCGACTGTTCTGCAAAGCTGCGAACACAACATGTCTTGTGTTTAGGTACAGCTGACTAGGAACTCCAGACATACATCAATGCTACCCTCACAGACCACACCCTATTTTTCACAGAGAGCAATGCCTGCATATATTTTGAAGAAACAGTCACTCACGAAGAGATACTTGCTGGATTTCAGTTGGTGGTACATCGCGATCCTGGCCTTGCTATTCATATAGTTAGGTAGCGACTATGTGACTTCCCTCATTTTTTAATGATTACACTTGATCAGATGTTCGAAGATGTTGCTTATTTCTTCGGGAAAGTAGACCATCAGTTAGCCAATGAGCCTCCGCAACTACTGTAGGCCAGCAGAAGTCATGGGCTACTTGTTCAGCAAGTAGTTGTAGAAACCATATTGGTACCAGTGTAACAATATATCGCTATACAGTTCAGAGTACGCGGGGAGGAGTTCGGACATCTTGCGAATCATATTCCCGATGGGGAAGTTTGAACCGTAGGAGACAATAAGGACGATTTTGAGGCGGCATTAGATGCTGACCCATTTCGCTAGCATATCCCTTGTCGCATAGGTTGTGATCAGCTTGCTCATAACGTCCATCCATTTATGAGCAAAGCTTGTAAGCTCAGCCTCAAAAGCTGTCTTGAGGAAGTAGGATTCTATGAGTCTTACGCTGTGCTACATGATATATTCGAGAAGCTCAGCTACTTCCTCTGAGGAGAATAACTTGACGGTCGTAAAGTCTGAGATAGCGGTGATGACATCGCTAATATTGTAGAGAAATCTGAAAGTTGTTATATCGTTCCTGAACATCTGAGTTGAGTCGAAGTTCTTCTCAAAAGGTATTTCAAGGATACTCTTGAGGAAATGCGAGCATCCCTTGATTAATCGAGAAACCCAGTTTGTTTGCTCCATCCTTTTGAAGATCTCCTACTTGAAGCCCTGTATCGAGGTGTAGAGGCTGCAATGAGTCTTGAAGACAGCCTTAAGGCTTTCGAATATTTCAGCATATGCGGAACTAATGGCCAGTTCGCGAGAGTTGTAGCACCAGCCGACTTGATTGGTGCGAGGTAGTCTCCAAACCTTTTGGCACTTGTACAGATACTTGAGGGTAAACTCTAGACTGGTCTGAATGTAGTCTAGTTGGGTTTATCTTTGTGATTAGGAAGAGTCGTTGCGCATCATTGAAGCCTCGAGGCAAAACGGATGGATGCCCCGCAATATTTGGATCAGACTTGAAGGCTCAAGATTGTGGCTGGCAGAAAGACGCTCGTCTTACTATAACTATGAGGGATCGGACCAGATTCTTTTGAGGGTGACAGTTCTCAGAAACTATGCAGATATTCATATTAGCAGAGAGGGCGGGATTGATGAGCGAAATGTGGGAAAAATAATTTACATTCTGAAGAGATGGAGAGGCGAAGATCTGGGCAGCGTGTACATCGAAGTCCCTGGGGATGCCTGCAGTGTGACTTCGAAAGAGTGCGAGGTTGTTATCTGAAGGAGTTACGACCTTTGAAATTCATGTTCAAAATACCTTGACGAACTTGTTGGATGGGATAGGTCCTTAGAGATTGATCTGAGATATTGACCTGGGTTGGGACTCGTTGGACTCTTCCTTGGAGGGCGTCTTGGACAGCCAGACCCTAAAGAAGCCGTCAGTTGATTTGTAGTCAACGAACTTATGGCTGTGGGGGAGTAAGGAGGCTGTGGTCATGGGATTCGTAATTTATATATTGTTCTTTATTTGTTATTTTTGATGAGTATCTCTTTTATATTATAATAGCTTAATTGACGATACCAATTACTTTGATTCTCTTTTTATTAGCTTAAGAAATTATGAGTATGCATTGCTCTAAGTATCGCTATGTCACCACAATCGACTCTCAATACTAACAACACTGCCCGCATATTATAAGAGATATCCCATGATCCCATACGCATATCCTATACAAGCCATCAATCGCCTATAGACTCAACCATTGCTTCATTTGCGGCATCCACGGACACTTCAATTGCATGGGGTCCCGCAGCCACGAGGTGGATGATCTCTATGGCAGGGAAGCCAGAAGGCACACACAGTAGCCGATGGGGCCGCACAGACCCCCAGGCAGCAGCCTGGGCAGACGGAGGCAGCAGATGCGGCGAGGAGGCCAGAGGCTAGACTCCAGCCACAGGGGCTGAACAAACAGCCGGAGGGAAGGACTTTCAGCGATAATGGGATGGCCTGAGGTTAAGGCTGGGGATTATAGTAAGTGTTATAGAAGGGGACATGGTCAAACAACCATCCATTATGGGATTTTCGGGAATTAGCATGCATGCACGAATCTTAATACTGTTTGGACACATAATATCCATCAACTCATTGGTCACAGTCACGGTTGTCACTGTGCAGGCGTCTCTGTCTCTGTGGGTCACAGCTCTACATTCCAGGCCTTGAACCTTTCGGGGTCACGGATGAAGAGCTACATCCTGGGCAAACAAAGAAGCAGGTCCTCCAAATGTTTGGAATCAGTTGCCAATACCATGGTTTGCAGTCCACCAGCGAGGTATCTGTTCTCTAACAGTGCGTTAAACTCCTCGACTAGCAAGATGATTCTGACACTGTTGATGGATCTCGATCCACTAGCGAACAGAGACTTCAGAATGGCATTCGTCTTTTCTCCCAAACTAGGCCGTTCCCGCATCCAGATCTTTTTCAAAATGTAGGTGAAATTCTTTGAGGCGTTATGATATCTGGACACAGGTTTGAGACCGTAAAGAAGCTTCCGGGACAGACGTTTACGTGGCAGTTTTGCTTTAGACACTGTCGTCGAAAGAGGCGGTTGATCACTCTGTTTTGAATCAGAAGTGATAAATCCTTCAGATTACATCTGAAGAGATGTAAAATCCCATGTCATGGTTTTGGTCTCTTCCTGACTTGCCGTTGTGCTAGGAGGTCTCTAGACAACGATCTTCTCTTTAAAAAATTAGGGAGTATCACAAGGGAAGGATTGGGCTGTGATTTTTGAAGTGGTTTTAGAAGAAGGTTGTGTGGAGACAGTGAATTCAGAGGAATCGATGTCAAACCACTGCTCGTAATGAGATCTTGGTTCCAGATCAAGTTCATTGGGACTCTAGTGAGTATCTTGAGACATTAGGATATTTTTCCAATGTTTTTATAATTATTGATGTGTTATATTTTGTGGATAATAAATTATTAAAGCATAGATAGATTTTAGTTCGCAAAAGAAGCATCATGGGTTGGAATAACCCTGATTTTATTTGAGCTAATTTTTGGGCTTATTATTGAAGCTTTTGAAGGATAGGCTTGATTCGTTTCTTCATACCGTCCCACTATAACCTAGTTCCTATAACTTACACCCCACCCCACTCATACCCACCCGATCAAGGCATTCTAAACATTGACCATAAAAAGATAGTCTCGACAAAATATTCCAATCGTTCCCGTCATCACTTCTCCTCATCTCCTGCCTCGATGAATACTGACAATTCTTCCCCGAACACAGTTTCCAACTACTTTTTGTGCTTCTGGATATCCTAGCCATTTACACTCTCTAAACACGTTCTCTGTCCAGCCATAAAATTCCTCAGCGACAGGAAGCTCTTCTGGATATCCGTCCACAGGTAGCAATTCGTCACTACAAATTTGTCGGCATGGGGGCTTAGGGGGTCCCGAATGGTGAGTCTCAAAAGCGGATCGCCTTCCCAACGTTGCAAGGGTCTAAGTATAGTAAAGAAGTTGATCGGGTAACATAATTTGAAATACTTTTATTGGTTGACGTCGATGAGGATCCTGTCTACTTCGAAATCCTGGCCATAGTAGCCGAGAAGGTCTATGCAGGTCTGGAAGAGGTTGTCGGGACTGATGTCAAGAAGTTTGCGATGCTTGAGATAAGAGTATGCCAACAAAAACACGATATAGGAGTTGATGCCTCCCAAAAAGGTAATGTTGAATTTCCATGCCCGCAAGAAGATCTTCAGGAATAAGATCAAACTGGCCAGAATGGGGTGCTGGCTAATGTAGTTTTTCGAAAACGTCGTGGACTCACGGCCTTGATGAGTGAGGTTGTTATCGTTCTGGATCGAAAGGTCGACTTGCAACATTTTATTCGTTGTTTGGCTACTCCGTTGTTCTGTTTTTTTATTGACCGACACTTCCAGAACTAGTTTCAGGACAGGCACGTTCCCCTTGATCAGCTTACGCTCCTTAACCCAGTTCTGTTTTTTGAACTGTTCCTCCAGCCTCTCCAGAATGTAGGTTGATATGTCTTTATTGGTGTTGATTCGCAAAAGGATGTCGATGTCACTCTCGACTGTCGATAGTCCCAAAGCACATGAACCAAATAGTTCCAGGCTGAATGGCAGGTAGATACCGTCTTCCTCGATGCCCTTCCGCACAGTTTCCTCGATTAGGGTGAATGCTCTCTTTCGGTGGTTGAGAAGGAGGTTGGAGTGAGCCGAAATGTCATTAATGTATTGCTGGAGCCATTCTGAAAGCTGAGCATTAACATGCCTTCGCTTTTTCTTATGGACTGTCTTGGTAAGTTGGTTCTCGATCGGCTGATCCTCGGTCATTTCGTAATGCTGCTCGAGTGGGACATTAATCTCTTGTGAAATCTACTCTTCATGATTATTCTACTGCTTCAGCTCTGTTGTTTCCTGGGTCGCGACTGGCTTCTTAGGCTTTCTGGGTTTTTTTTCAGTCTTCTTCTTCTGTTCCAAATCCTACACTTTCTATTCAAGAGTGCAGTAGTTCTGCGGCATAACTACTTCAGGGGCTGGTGTCACTCCCCCCTGTACTTCTTTGTTATTGTTGTTCGACGTGCCCTGACATATCCCCTCTGTGCTGGGTTCTTCACTCTCCTAGTTATTGTTCGGCTCTGAGTCGATATTGTTGTTGCTATTTTTATTGCGAGGCTTCTTCTTGCGATGGTGTTTGGACTTCTTGGCCTTGTTCTCCTGGCTGATATTGATGACCTACTCTAGCAGATGGTCTGCGTATTGCTTCTGAACCTGGTTGAACAGGTACTCCGTGTACTTAATGTAGTGTGCATCTGAATGTAGTGCCACGGCAGATGTATTATTTCTGTGGGTTACCTTCTAGCTCGACCAGTTTGGTGGAAAGGATGTCTTCGCACAGCTCTTCCGGAGTCTTTTACTCGCTGTTTTTGCGTAGAATGCCCCGGATGAATTACTTCTCGCCTTCTGCTGGTCGAATCTTCTTCAAGAAGTCAGAAAGGTATTGCTCTGAAAGAAAAAGGCCTGTGGGTCCTCCAGCGATCCTCGTGCAGATGTATCGTCGCATGTTGTGGTGCTTCTCGGCAGCAGCGGTGTCGTCCTCCAGCATCTGCTTGGGCACCTCGTTCTGGAAGTAAAGGAGGATTCGTTCTTCGAAGGCATGGACCACCCATTCACAGAAGGAGTGGAACTCCTTCTCACGGTGCCACGTCGAATGTTTCATAATCATCTCTCCTGCTGCGTCAATTCTGAATGAGGTTGAACCTACCTCTAATAGTGGAACACTAGTTCCCGGGTGATGGTCGCGATGTTCCGCAACAGTCCGTCCAGTTTCTGAGACAAGCAATCTTAGCTGAACTGTAAGAACAGTCCTGCTCGGCTCCACCTGATCTCTCGTAAGATGCAGGCCGCTGTTTCGCGCATCAGCGTTTCGTCGGCACCCTTGCCATATCGGTACGACCTGCGTTCGTACAGGAGGTCGGGGCGATCGGGTTCCTCGATGAGGCAATACCCCTTATCGACGTTAGTGCCATCGAGCATGGCTTTGCGGATGTACCTGAAGAGCCGGCCTTCGCGGAGTGTCATGATGTGGAGTCTTTTGGAGAGCGACTGTTTGAAGAGCCTTGTTGTTTTGTTAAATGTTGAGAGATGTATCAGGTACCATTCGCAGATTTGTTCGCCATGGTTGAGGAGAGCAGTTTCGTGTTTGTGGAGGAGGGGGTTCTTTTTGAGAGTGAGGGTGTGGGTGTTTTTGTGGTTGCGTGAAGGCTCCATGGGATGAGTAGTGATAAATGTATAATGTGCTAATAGTTGAAATGGGTATTAGGGATAAGGCAAATAATGGAATTGCGAGTATGATTGTTTTTAAGATTCAGGGATTGAAGCCCAACGAGCAATTTATCGGAAATGGTTTTAATACTCTATTCAGCTCGCAGAACAATGGAATATCAAGGAAGAGGATCGACAGTGGAGAGCTCTGCAGACGCATCAGTATCTGCTGAACAGACCTAGGAAGGACAATAACCAACGCAGAAGGGATCACGGAGTGTTCACCACCTTGCTTGAGTCTAGTTTATGTGTACTATCGCTGTCCCCTCATTAAAAAGGGTGCATAGGCACATAGGTGTTATTTGATATTCTCAATATTCTCTTTCATTTGAAGGCATATTTTGGCAATACAAAATACTTCGAAGACCTCGCATTCTCTCACACTTTATTATAACAGCATAAATAAGGAACCACAGGGCACTTTGGTAGGATCATACAATACGTTTCAGATCCTATTCCAATCCACTCCTCTCCTGCCCCCCTCCTATAAAACCTATACAGCGATCCTTGCTCTTCCGAATGACAACTCGCATCCACTTGTTTTTATTTCCCAATGACAATATGCCTCAGAAAGGAGCGGAAGCACGACCACCCGCAGAGACGTACTGTTTCGCAAACTACCCTGTGAGCGACAGAGTGATCACAGGATTTGGGTGATCTATGTGTTGTAGTTGGCAGCAACATGGGCCCAGAATGTGTGTAACCCTATTCTCAGTGATTTTTAACTCTGTATTTGGATATTGTCGATTTCCCACACTTTTTGCCAATTCGTTTGGAATAGGCACATTCCCAAATACACGAAATCTGGATTTTAAAACAACAAAAAAGAGAAATTAGCAACAACAAACCTCACTACAAAAATATTAAAAGGCACACAACAAAAAGTACTCGTCAGTCGGAGGTCGGCTCCACTTTTGCTCGAAAGGGCTGGTAGTGGGTGTCTCTGAAGACGCGTGCCTCGGGGCCCCGAGTGTCCGATATGTCAAGTATTTTGGTGTGGATAGGGGTTGTTGAAGTCGGAGGATTCGGGTGGGATAGAGACGCCCAATATAGGGGTACGTGCGGCTATTTAAATTAGGTCGAATGGACGCAAAAATACAGTGGGCCACTCTTGGCATGCTTATTGGGATTATAATATGCCATTGTTATGTTTATAAACCAATAGATTCGTGTTTATTTAAACGACAATCAATGGAAACACTCAAAGAACTCCGACTTAGGTCACATGCATCCATAATCTTAATAAAAATACAGTCTTCGCGGGAAAAAATAGACCAACAGCGATGCGGCATGCTCCAGTCTCGATTTCCCTGTCCTCCTGCCGAATTCTGACTGGCGACCTGGGAACCCCGAAAACAGACATGTCTACTGGTGGCAGCCTGACGGCTCTTTTGCGTTGCTGGGATTTTGAAGCTTAAGTGTGCGTATTTACAACCTCTGACATAATATATATTTATATATTTATTTGCCGATCAATAACTAACGAAGACAGATAAAAACACATCCACTAGCTCTTCGCCATCCAAATATAATACCATCCCTCCCAAATCCCATGCATAGTCCTCGATACCCCCGGAATGCATTCTTCCCTTGCGAGTCCCGCATCCCTCACCACCCAGAAGACTCCGAACCCACCACCAGGCACCTGTCCCCCTAGCCCCCCTCCCATTCAGTCCACTCAGACTCTCAAAGCTTCGGCGCAATTTTCCAAATTGTGCGCGAATCCGGCACCTTTACAGACTCGCCACTGTAAGCTTTTTAATTCTTTTTAATCGCTCATTCTATTTTTCTTCGGTCATACCTGTTATAACCGTCTGCAGAGTCCAAAAGCCTCCCAAACACTCCACACCCCGTGTCTCCCGAAAGGACAAAAGCCTCGAAAAACTCTCCAAAAAGTGTCTTGATGTCTTCGCCCAGCAAGAAGACGCTCTCCTCTAACTCGACACTATCAAGGAAATCCTCGCAGTTCCCACCAGACGCGCCTATGAAATCATCAACATCCTTGAAAGCCTACGTATCCTTGTCCGGGCTGGCAAAAAACGCTACCTCTGGAAGGGTGTGAAATAAGTTGCCCGCACTGTTACTATCCTTTCTTGTGATTCCTCTAAAACCCTCCCCTCTCCCTTCAAGACGCGCAAGGATAGATCACTTGGCTTGCTATCTGCTGGATTTCTGGGCCTCTTCTTAACCTGGAAACCGATTATTGGACTCGAAGAAGCGGCTATGAAGTTGGCGGGAACAATGTCGCCCGATAAACTCAAAAGTAAAATGCGGAGGCTTTATGATGTCGCCAACGTCCTAAAGACTTTAGGCCTCATCCGCAAGACTCAACTCGATAACCACAAACCAGGGTTCGAGTGGATCGGAGAACACGTAGACCTTGATGTTGAAAAGCAGTCTATGGCTCCTCTATGTGTGTCGACGGGCAAAGGCAAAACAGGGTCTTTCTTCGAGTAATTTATGGGGAAGAACCTGGGGTCGGTGACACTGGACAACGTGATGAGCAGCCTGAGCTTATCTTTCTGTTCGGGCGGGGGAGAGGCTGATGGGAGAATAAGAATAGAAGAAGGTAGGATAGAAGCACATGTCTAAAGCGTGAGATAAAAGTGTATGAGAAAGGGGAAGAGTAGTTTTCGTAGATTGTAGTGTGTTTCCCCCGCCTAATGAGTCGACGTACTATTAAGGAGGACAGTCCCTCCGAGTGTGATTATGAATGTATATTTTTCTTTACAAACGCAATTCAGCACGAATCTAGTAGAAATAATAAGGTGTGGAGATAGATATGCTTGTATTTTTGGGATTTTGGGGGGAACACCTAAACAAATCCAACAAATGCCAGAAAACTAAACTGAGCTCATATTCTCATATCAGCCACCCCTTTCGGGTGGACACTTCTCCTGGGTTTAGGGGGGCTCCTACTGCCAACACGAAGAACTCTTTGGTCTGAATCACTCCCCAAATTGTTCCTAAATATTACTAACACGTCCTTCAAGATATCCTCATTTATCCCATTGGATTCTTTATAGGTCTGACCCATATTTGCTTTTTAGTAAAATACTTGTAGATATTATAAAGTAGGAGTCGAGTAACATCTCCCAGTCAGTATTCATTGGTACCTATCCCTAATCGCCCACTTAAAATACCTCTGTAATACACAATACATATCAACATAAAAAGAAACAAATATCCTTTGACATGGAAACTGAAAACTCTGACCTTCTCGAATTGTACGACTCGCATTGCGACTCTTCCACCATTTCTTGCTACTTCTATGCCCATAACAGGCCCATCGAGTTGCCCTGTCTGGCTTCTTCCTATAACATTGCAGTCGCCAACAATATTGCTCTCCTCACCCTCGTCCAGACCTACACTAACCCTCTCAACAAGCCCCTCGACATCGAGTACGCATTCCCCATCGACAACACCCGCTTTGCAGTCAACTCCCTTTACGCTGTCTATCAAGACTTCACGATTCAATCCTAAGTGCTCGAAAAGCAGTAGGCTAAGTTAAAATACAGCATCTAAGCCCAAAAAGGCAATACAGTGGGTTTTGCTGCCATGGACTCCCGAGAATTCTCGGTGGTAAAAGTTAAGATCGGCAACCTTCCTCCGTTGGAGAAAGTTGAGATACACTACGAGATTACTACTCACCTGTAATTCGAGAACGGATAGTGGATCCTGAACATCCCCTCCCACATTTCTCCTCGCTATGATCCTGACTTCCAAACCAATCTTCTTCAGAATCTCTTCAATAAATTGTTCTTGAAGGAACTCGCTCCCCAACAAACAGTCAATATCTGGTCTTCCGTAAAATGGTCTTTCAATATCGATATCCGAACTGATCAGCCTATCCGGGACCTTTAACTTAATTCGTATCAATACCAAACCCAAAAGATTGCTGACAATCACTTTACCCTCCAGATAAACGACAATTAAGAGATCAACCAAGATATCTACCTGACCTTCAGTCACCCTACTGAGACAGGTCATGCTATACCCTCATGTGTCTTCAGTAACGATTCTGCCATAGTCAGTTTTGTCCACGATCTGGATGCCGAATCGAAGGAAGAAAAGTACTTCGATGCCTATCAAGGTGAGTACATATTTGTCCTGGATAGGTCTGGTTCGATGGGCGGAGAGAGAATTCGACAAGCAAGAAATTCCCTGGTACTCTTCCTAAAGTCTCTTCCGCCTCAGTCTACTTTCAATGTGATATCTTTCGGGTCAAAGTTCGAGGCCATGTACAAATCAAATGTACCCTATAACGATGAGGTGGTGTCCCAAGCTGTCTAAATCATTTCGAATATGGATGCTGACATGGGAGGCACCGAAATTCTGAGTCCCCTTCAACATATCAACGGTCTCATCAATGCTACTCCTCAGATCCCTAATATCTTTGTTCTCACCGACGGACAGGTAAGCAATACAGATCAAGTCGTCAATTTTATTAAAACCATGCACGACGTTAAAGGAGCGAGAACCCACATGATAGGCATTGGAGAAGGGGTTTCTATGGACTTAATTAAACGAGGTGCAGAATATGGTGGAGGATACAGTATCTTCATCAAGAAATAAAACTAGCTTAAAAGCCAAGTGATTTCTCTGCTTGGAAGGATCATAGTGCCTTCGCTCTCCCAAGCCGAGATCATTTGTGACCCCAAGGTTGTTAAGTCTGTTCTAACGAGCTACTCTGGGGCAGTGGTGAATAGGAAGGATCTCGTCACACTTTACTTTGAGTTCAACCCATCTGCAACTCCTTAACAGATGTCGAACACAGTTGCGCAGATCAAGTTTGTCGATGAAGAAGATAAAAAACCGCACTGCCTGCAGGTTTAGCTGAATAAAGGAATCAAGGTTGAGGGTGACTCCTTAAAAAAATACTTATGTTTCCTCGCGAACAACAAACTGCTAAAGGACAAGCTTCCTTCTTACAAAGAACAAATCGTTAAGAATAGCATAACCTATCAGATACTCTCCCCTTATACCGCTTTTATTTGTAAAATTAAGGAGCTAGCCCAGGCTAAGATTGATGAGGCTGCCAAACTCCGGCTTAAACACTATATGGAAGGAGTCAGCAGCTTTAGTGTAGGGGGAGACATCAACTTCTAAGTCAAGACACTGACAGGTAAGACTATAGGACTCGAAGCTTCCACTGATCTATGTGTCGAAGACATCAAGGCGCTCATTCAGGACAGAGAAGGCATCCCTCCCGACCAACAAAGACTTGTTTTTGCTGGGAAACAACTCGAAGATGGTCGCACTTTAAACGACTATGGTATTCAGGAAGGATCTGTATTACATTTAGTGCTGAGATTGCGAGGTGGAGGATGGGGCATCTTGTTGTGCCTGTATGAGGGCAAAACCAAGAACATTGATGCTTTTAGTAAAATCAGCTACAAAGATTTGTGCCGTAGGGTGCGATAAAGCTACCCACAATTCGCAGACCCTCAAA
Organism: Lepidurus packardi; assembly: GCA_023053545.1. Taxonomy (NCBI): domain Eukaryota; kingdom Metazoa; phylum Arthropoda; class Branchiopoda; order Notostraca; family Triopsidae; genus Lepidurus; species Lepidurus packardi. The sequence continues at coordinate 45,596 of JAKZAN010000162.1, forward strand.
TAGTGCTCACTCTATCCAACGGAACAGTCATCAGTCCAAATACTGTGGACTTAATCAAGCAGTATTCACTTGATAGCAACAACTATAGGGTATTCCTGAAGGGTCCCAAGCTCTACAACTCAGAATTCTTCGTGAACAGTTTGAGCGTCAAGGGAGAGTGGACGAAAGACGAAACTGTCCTGAAGGACTTGGGGCTGAAAGAAAAATACGATTCTTGTTTAGGTGTGATCGGTAACGAGAACACTGCCTATACGCTGGTAGTGCATCATTACATGCGTAATGCATATGCGGGGCAGGAGAACGAGTTGAAGCTGGTGTACAGAAAGATAACGAAGTATCTGAAGGAGAAGACACAACACGTGAACGGCAAACTTCCAATCCAAATCGTATGATTGAGGGTGTGTGGATCGTGAAGTGGGATTTAAGGATTTTGTGATGTTTTATTGGATGTCGTTTTCTTGTTTGCAAAATATTCGGGTACAAAGTGACTCCATACTATGCTGGCCAGAAGTCAAATGATACTAGCAAGGCCGAACAACCAGGGGAAATCGATAGTTAACTAACAATAAAATAATAGTAATAACATTAATAACTATTATAGTCTTCCAAAACACAGCTATGCGCAAGCAGAGTCACATCTCGTTCAGTCTGTTATGCACCACCGAAACCGTCTTCGTAGTATTCAGGCCGTTGAACTTGTAGTTCCCCGGGAATCCCTTCGTGAAAGAACTGTCGCACGGCAAGTACTTGTTTGGAATTTAGAACGCAGTCGGCAGCTCAGAACCTGTAACATATATATCTTATTAGCTATACGATGGGGTACCGTAGTTCATGTTGTTGGTCCTGTAGATGATGGGGCCCACGTTCATACCGTGCTGCGGGTATTTGTACTGCTCATGGGTCACCGGAAACTCTCGTTCAGTCCTCTTGAAAGAAGAAGATTGGGTTTCAGAAGGGTTGGCTGCATTGTTTTCTGCGAGGACCTTGCCGTATTTTTCGTTGACTATTCTGCTTTTGATGAGTTTTTCAGCCTTCTTGAAATCGTTGATAGAGTTCACGATTTCGGAGTAGGTAGGCACTACGGCATTCTTGATGTCGACCTGTTCGGGGCGGGTGTTGTCATGGATCCAGACTAAGAAGGCAACAGGGTAGGTGGGAATATTGCTTTTGATGATGAGAGGGTACCTGAGCCATAATCCTGGTTAGTAGTGGCGAAGAGGGAGTTGGAGCCAGCTTGGCTGAGAGAAGAACTCATGGTGTTTTGCTTCTATTTGGTTGTTTATAGGTATATTAATTGTATAGTTACGTTTTAGTGATGATTTTATTCGGTGATTATGAAGCTTGGTTGCTTGGATAATGAAGCACAGACCGAGATAGAGAGTTTGGGCATAATTAAGATAAGTTATGAGTTCCTGAGGATAATTCTCTAATTGGCTGCCTGCGATTTCCTACTCTGACCCGTACTTCCGTTGTAAGTACTTAGGAAGACAATGAAATCTGTTTCCTGAAGGAGCTATCGATGTGCCTTTATATGGTTTCCACGGTTTCCCCTCTCTCTTTGATTTGGCACTTTTAGAAAACTATAGTAAAACATAAAATACCCAGAAATCACTATGTTCGACACTCTTTGCCTCGCTTCATCGCTAACTCAACCATACTCAATATATGCGCAACACATTACCAGCTAGATAACCCGCCTCATCTCAAAAAGTACAGCACTACGAACAGCAAAAACACTATTCCCAGCATCAGCAGTCGATTCTTGCCCGCGCGTCCTCTACTCAGTTTCTTGAGCATACTCTGCGTACTCTTGAGCAGGTTGCCGCCCTAATCGAAGTCGTTATTAATGTTCTTGAGATGCTCCTTGTCTGGGGGATATGAGGATAGATGGAGTACCTTTATTGAGCTCAGCGCTGATGCCTCGGGATAGGTAGAGTAGTTCATCGACGGTGGACCTGAGCTGTTCCTCTCTGTCGACTCGTCTATAGTCGATGTTGTTCATAGAGTTGATGTTGATTATTGGTTGCTGGGTAGTGAGTGCTTGGTGCCTGATGCTCCTATGATGTATTGTTTTAGTTATTATGAGTATATGAAATGGGAGGAAATTGTTATGTTTAGTCTTAGCTAAGGCCTATTGTTATTTTGAGTTGGGGACTCAGTAGAGCTCCAATACCTATAAATAACGAAATAGACTAATTAGAGGGATTTATCGAGTGTTTTATTTATGTATGTTGTGCTATTGGATGTGTTACACGCAATCCAACCACTAACAACCGAACTCCTCCTTGTAGACGAGCAACCTACTTTTTACGGTTAGTTTCATCCTCTATTAGAATCATCAACAGTCTGAACTCCGCTGCGTGCTCTTGTTGGAATAAGAGTGGACAGCTGATCTGATTAATAATTTCTGTTTTGCTTTTGTGGAAACTACCTTCTAAATATTGTGCCATCAGGAGAAGTGTCTACTAATTAGCGATTCAGATATCAACCAACCCGTGTTGGCTTCTCCTTATACTATATACACATCACCTATTGACAACCCCAATTAAATCCTCGAACTGTCCTTAAAAAGTAATGGCCAGCATGTCGCCTAGCTTCCCACTATCTCTTAATCCAATTATAATATACCTATATCCACACATTCACATATAATTCACCCATGTCCCAAAGATAGGTCGACTCCTTCCATGATGCGCAGAGCCACCTCGAACTCGGCAATGTCCCCCATGAACAGCATGACTCTGATGAAGCAGAAATCGCATCAGAACCTTCTATCGACTCCTACCTTAAACGTCAACTCATCTTCTGGGGCTATTTCCTCGTCGTGGCCTTATTCTTGGCTGGCTCCATAACCCTGACTATCTTCACTAATAATCTAATTACCGCGGCTGGGTCTTCAGACCTGTACTACTACGGCAACCAAGTCGTTTACAACTGGAACAGAGGTAAATATCGCCTGCTCCACTTTGCTTCGACCTTATAAATGCAACCTATCCCCTAATGCCACCAGCAGAGTCAGATCATAATCATAAACATAAAGAATATGAGCGATACTTGACGTTTATTCTTTACTCTTGCGGGCCGACTCCACTCTTTCTTCCGGGTGCTAATTTTTCATCTTGCCCTGCTTACTGGTTATATTTTTTGTATCCCTTGTATGTGTTTTATTTTAGGTTATATTAATGGACTTCAAGTCAAAAGCGCATCCAGTCAGTGTGATAGCGGCTGGGAACCTGCATACGCATTCCAATGGCCCGGCAGTGGCTATGGCTGTGCGTGCACTCTCAACCAGAATGTGTCCTTCGTTGTTGAAGGCTACTGCACCCCTCAACTCATCCAGCAGCAGTGTACTAATGTGAAGGCGCAGCTTTCCCGTTCTGCCTCGGCATGGCGCAATAATTCCCTCCTGTGCATTCGACGCTCTTCTACTAACTTTATGAGTACTCTTACACCTTCTGCTAATACAAAGATTTGTGGGAGTTCCAACTCGCTTGTGGTGGTGCCTGCTTCCTAGCCTTGTCCTTTCGTCAACATAAGCTATAGCTCTTTTCCCCTGGAAGACCACATGACTACAGTTACCGGCTCTATTCTGCCCAACATTTATGCAGCCTTCGATAGCACATCGCCTTATAGTTTCTACTCCTACCCTACCATCGCGTTCAGAGTCGACGAATTTGACTTCTGCCTCATTGATGATGATTTCGGGGTCCATCCCGAACACAATGATTTCATCCTGCTCAATGTGGCGCGTGGATGCGCCAATGCAGGCAACTACACTCTTTTGGACAGTTTGACAGAAGCTTAGTTCTACGCTAACAACCCTAATCTTGACCAGCTCTCTTCGTTCAAGGGTTTCCCGAAGCCAGGAAACTGGTAATACAAACTCGGGTTCCTGAGCCAGCACCCTTGGACCTATAAATGCAGATACAATTATCAAAAAGCCTATTCAACAAGCAAAGCCGCTGATATTTTCCGGTTCAGTTTTATGAACGTGCAGCAGAGTCTTCTGGTCGTGATGAATCTGTGCCATGCAATCCTAGCCATTGAACTGCTGGTGTTGTTTCTAAGGAGAGTCTTCAAAGCCGATGTCTATCCCGTGGGGTTCAAGAAGATTGAACTGCCTAGAGAATACGCTACTGGAGTGCTCAGGATCGTTATTGAAGCGGTCGTCAAGACTCTGATCCTAGGTAAACAATCTGCTTCTAACACTGTTATTCTCTGTTAATTTCGTAGGTTCACAACTATACTTCTGCGCCCAGTGCTACATGAACTGGCAGTGGATCATCTCAGCACTCAATCTCAACTGTCCCGACTCTAACCCACAACTTGTCAATTCGCTCATGAAACCATATCAGAACCTCTACCGCAGCCTGTACTCTCTGTATCTCATCAGTGTCGCCATCAGTATCCTGGTCTTAGCCGTTGATATCATCCACTATGTCTATATCTACAGATCGGAGCTCCGATACTATCTTGAGAATGCTATGTCCAAGAAATTAGTAGCCAAGGATGAGCTGCCTGTCGACAAGTAAGTTTTAGAGGATAAAGATGCGAAGGAGGGTCAGAGTCTATAAATTAAGGTGGACGAAGATGCGCAGTTCAGAGACACGATGGCTAAGGAGTTGTTCGACGCCAAACCCTAGTCAGTTCTACGCAAGAAGAAGAAGAAACCCAGAAGGCTGGGGTCTGAAAACAGGGATTCGCTTCAGATTAGCAGTGGAGTTAAGGATGAGTTCAACCCTTACGAACTGGATAACGTGGCCATTCCCGAGAGTTCGTAGCGAAAGAGAGATGAAGGAGATGGATTAGGGATCGGTCGGCCGAAGAACAGATTGAAGAAGCGCTGAAGATGCATAATAATAATAACAAATTGATTCAGGATGAGTGTAGGATCTATGGATGAGGATATAGTTTGATGTTTGGTTGTGTTGAAGGTGGTTTGCCCTGATACTTTAGGCATTATTCGAACAACACCCCAGAATTATGAAATACGATTTCTTATTTTATGGAGTAAATGATTTATTTCTAAATCTGATCGTATAATCTCTTCTGTATTGTTTGGTGGAAACTGCACAATTAGCAAGATGCAGTATGTCCAAGTCAGCCCCGTCGATCAATTCCAGAGAGGAACAAATAAAACTAAAGATACTATCATATTTACATATTCTCCTTGCCTATCCCTGCCAGTGTTTTCTTCCAAATACAGGACTTCTGCCAGTTTATCGCTGCCTATCACTTACTTCGTTATCCTAACTGTCTAATATATACGAGACATACCCTAAGCCAATAAATAAATTGCCACATTCCTTAGCCGCTGCCAATGCAGTATTCCAACTGCCCATTCCAACACTCATACTACTCTATCGATTAATACAGTGCTTCAATGCAGAAATACAAGATTTCATACACAAAAGAAATGTCCAACTTAGACCCAGATGATGCTCCACCTAGTCTATCTTCAGCATTCCATCTCGTATATCTGCTGCTAGACCTCGCCATTCTTCATCTTTCCAGTCACATCCCTCCTCCAATGCCAAGAGATTCATCTAAATCCCTACAAAACAATAGCAATATAACATTCCAACCACCTCAAAACATAATCAATAAATTAATCCCAAATACATACATTGAAACTCACAGACTAAAGACAGAAAAACATAACAAAAATACCCACACCAAACACATCCCTAGAAGACCAAAACTAATCCCATCGCAATCCGTCGTCCCATACAACTATGTCCAACTATGACCAGCTCATTAACAAACTCCGCCTCAATTCTGACGACTCCCGCGCTGAGGTCTTCAAAAAACTTGTCTACCTCGCCGTCAACGACCAGTCTCTCTTCAAAAAACACGCTCTCAGCATCCTTTCGCACCTCAATAACATCTTCCCAGACATCTAGGACGAATAGACCAAGCTGCTGGCCCTGCAGTTGTTGTCAGAACTCGTGACGAACTACCGGCATACGATCCACAAGTCTGCGTACCAGTTCCCCAACGTAGTGGTTTGTCTTTGCGATTAAAAGGTACCTCTTCTATCAACCTCATATTGCTGTCCTAGCTACTTAAATGCTACGCTGTTTTTTGTGTGGATGTTCGTTTAGCACTTTTCTTCTTTTCGTATTTTGAAGGCATCTCTTTGTATTTTTTGTATGGTTCTGAAATAAGGAGTGCACGAGGACGTGAACTCGTTCTCTTGTCCTGTGCACTACCTTGAAGAGTGTGGTGTTTGTCTGCGGGACTTTGCATTTGGCCATTTTTCTGTTAAGCCTTTCATAGGTTTGGCATGCCATTTCGTAATCTGAATACCCTAACAATAAAATAAAGTGCATTCTTACGGCTTCATGCCATATATTTCTTCGAAAATATTTGTATATGTGCATAATCGAATTCCATCCATTTGTTGACTGTCTATTCTAATTCCTCCATTCAAACTTCATTAAAATAATTACTTTAGCCCGAAATACGAAAATCTTCCCACTACCTGCTGCTTACCTTCGTCAAGAAATATGAGAAACTCGATGAGATCCTCCAATCCTATCGCGAAGTCGCAGACTCTGATGCTCTCAACTGGAAACTCCTACAGAAAATCATCCACTCATTCGAAAGTCTCGTCATCGTCGAGCCCAAGTGCATTACCTTTCCTGAAGACTTCAAAAATATGGACAGTCTCCTCTCGCTCCTGATCCAGAAGGGTGGCTGTGAACATGCACTCGTCAAAAAAGCCAGTGACCAGGTAACACTCATAAAACATTACACCGCCCTACTAAAATTCATCGTTCGAATGGATTATCATCTATTCCAGCATTACAGGCTCTCACTTCCGTGATAAAGAATCAGTACATTCCCGAAGTCCTGCCTAAGCTGAGTATCATCATCGTCCAACACCTCAAGAATCACTCCAAATTAGCCAATATACCCTTCCCCGAGCTTGATTGCCTTTAAGAAGACGATGTAGAAGAGGTTGACATACGCTAAGAGTCACCATCACCCCCAAAAAAAGCCAGTGTTCAAGTCCCTTACAATAAACCTTCAGAGGCTGCGATTGTTAATAGTATGAGGAAAGTTCAATCACAGGAACGAAGACTAAAATTGCCTCTCGAAAACCCCCGTGAAGAACTGCCTGAAGAGTAAACCGTTGAGACAGACGACCCTGTGCAGTAACTACTGGATAAGATCCAGGGTCACAACCCCTGGAATGTCAAGTGTGATGGAGTCGACCAGCTTTACAGGTATATGAGCACATAACCTTTTACAGGACTGCCTGACTGTTTGGTCGAGCGAGTTCTAGATCTAACCTCTGATCTCAATTTCAAAACTTGTGTGACTTCTCTCAACATCATCTACATGCTGATTACTGACTATTACAACTGCATCACGCCAAGCGAAACACGCAGATTTGAAGAGGTTTTGACAGAAAAGATGTGTGATATGAAACTGGCTATAAGACAGTTAGCCAGCAAATCGATCAAGGAACTAGTAAACCAAGGAGACTGGAACATAATACGGATACTTGTACAGCGAATGGGGAACTGTAGTCTTTTGGGCAAGGAAGAAATTATGTGTCTGATGCAGGAAATCTATCTCCCGAACAAGACAGTTAAGTAAGCAAATTTCGTGCTGTCCGAGACTGCGATGTTACTGTACAACGAGAATACCAAAATCAAGATTAAAGCAATCGATACTCTGGTTCGGATTAGTCTGAATACAGACCTGGAAGAAAGCAAGAGAGTGCTCGTCAAGAAACTCAACAAAGTCTACTACGACATGTTTTTGGAGAGGCTCAAGGAACGCATGGGAGAGAGTAATGGCAACAACAACTATAACAGCAACAACAATCACTTCGGAAACAACAATCCTCCCAGATGGGAAGACAACAAGAACAAAGGCATGAGCTACCAAGTATAAAAGGTTTCCAATTTTGGCAGCAATGATAAACCCTTCCTCACCAAAAAGTAGGGCGGCGCCGGATCTCTTGACCGTAAGAGCAACATGGAGGCCCCCGACGACACTTTCTACTTCGAGGCCAAGAATACTAGCAAAACCATGAATACGACAGGTCTGACTGAATGTCTTTCTCCCCTCCCTCCAAGACCCATTCGTGGGATCAATTGTTACGAAACTAAGAGTACTATGTCTACCAATTTTGGAGAGTTCCCCGTGACTCCAGAAGAATAAAGACTCATAAACAAACGAAAGCCTCCCCTATCGACCAAGGACTAACAGCCCTCATTAATGGTCGCTGGTAGCAATCCGAGTTTCGAAGAAATTGAGGCTTGCAAAAAAGAATAGAGAGCATACCAATATAAACCAACTCTCTCAAGGAAGCTGAATCGAAATGTTCCTCCCACGGCAGCGAACAGCATGGAGCAGGAACAGTCAGACCCTCCTAAAAAAGAAGAGAATTTGATTGTGGAGAGCAAAGAATATCGGGGGAGAAAACCTATCGAAGAAGAGAAGAAGGCAGGAGGCTTTAAAATGAACACTAAACCTTTTTCCACGAAGAAAGCCCTCGAAAAGGAGGAAGCTGAAGAAGAAACCAGAGGACCCACTAAGCCTACTTTCAAGAAGACTCCCTCTATCGTAAAAAATACTAACCTACCAATATCTACAACTCTTAACTTTATCACTATACAGAGAAGCAGCAATTAAGGCAGAGTACTGGATTACAAGGCAACTCAATACGCTGCTAAAGATGACCTTAACCCTCTAGACAACCCCGAGTTCACAATCAAAAGAATTGGCATCGATCTCAAAAAGGACGATGATTGGTCAACACAGTTCGAAACCCTAAACGCTTTGAGAAGAGTGATCCTGCACCACCAAGAATGTTACCCCTCACTAACGAATAATCTATCAGTCATCATGCCAGAGGTTCTCAAACTCGTAGAATCCCTGCGGTCTACCCTGGCGAAGAACGCTATGATAACTCTGGTAGAAATGTGTGAGAGCCTGAAAAATCGTATGGACCTCTTCCTGGATAACATCTTTGTGAAACTCTTCCGCAAATGCCTTGATACGAATACATTCATCCTGGAGGAAGTGAAGAAGTGTCTGACTTCTCTGTGCAACTACTGCACGATTGCCAAGCTTGTACCCATAATTCTAAGCAATTCCCAGACCAAGGTAAACAACATCCAATTACTTCAATATGTTTTTTAATGAATGCAGCAAACACAAGTAAAACTGTACATCATTCTCTGCATCGAGAAGATTCTGATGGATCGGTCGGTGAGTGGGTCCAAGCTGGGCAATCTCAAAGAGTACCCTCGGATGGCAGCAGTGATGGGCCAATACATCGTAGACAGTTCCGGTGAAGTGCGCACAAACACCAAGAATCTATTCATCCAAATCGCAAAGGACCAGCCGAAACAGGAGATCTAGGGCATCTTCAAGAGAAACTCGAGCTAGGAGAGCTACGCGAAGCTGAAGAACATCCTGGAGAAATAGGTGACGGATTTCGTAATAACGAGTGCTTCGAAAAGGAATATGGGTTTCTAATGACCTTGCGAAGGACTACCTTCATTCTGCACTCCAAATCCAGCATTAAATAGCTATATATAATTTTTTATTTCATAATTTTTGCTCCTAAGGTTTGATTTTGTTAGAATAGACAGTTAGGAATAGAATTATGTGAGGGAACACTATCAGCGTGATGCTTCAGATAAGTCCATCAGCCGAACCTTCTCCTGCAGCATTTAGAACTCTGATTTGCCCACTTCGAACTGTCTCAAAAACATGCTATAGTAATCAATCTACCCTGCTTGATCTACAGACTCCTGTGTTTATCTCGCTACTTGAGGCTGTGCTATAACCTGTTTGCTGCTACCATCAGTTGTCTCTTCTTTCTTCGGTTGTTATAAAGGACGCTCTTCTTTCAGATCGACGAATCTGTCAATATCCCTGGGCTTCAGGAACATTCTATGGTCTGATGCCTAGCTAGTCACTGAAGATTTCTCGTTGAGGTCAGTCTCTTCTTCAACTCTATGGCCGAGTTTACTGTGTTGTTTTTTGTTTAAAGCTCCTGCTTATTACTTTTTCTGTTGTCCCTTATTCTCGTCGCCAGTGTTTGAAATGCTAAGATCAATGATCCTGTTGGTCATAGCAATTTTGAGATTTCTTCCAGGAGTTAGTGATATGTCCACAACCCTCGACACTGATCTCAGAGAACTCTCACTCACTTCAGAAATTTGTCTATTACTTCTTTCTAGACGCGATTCTCTTTCTTCAGTTTTCTGGGGTTGAGTGATAGGGATGATCTATATTTTGGTCACACTCTTTTTGGCCAATGTACTTGCGTCAGACCTCGACTAATTGCTCCCGACATGACTAAAGTTGTTGCTATTGTTTGTGTTGGTCTTGATATTGCTGCCGTTACTGATGCGGGGCAGAATATTACTGAATTTTTTGCGAACGCTAATTGATTTCTGCCGCTGCTCTGCTACTGAATTCTCCACCTCTCTCTTGCGTCTTTCCTCTTACATTAAGAATTTGGCTTTTGGGTAGACATGATGCACTGGATCCAGCTTCAGGACAATATCTGCTTGTGGCTGCCGACGCACTGCTTCCGAAGGAGCCTCGTATCTTCTTCGAGAGGTGGATCTGCCTTTCTGATAATTATCTATGAAAAAAGGATCTGCCGGCAAGGGGTTGTTAAGGGTTGAGATGCGCACTGCGTCCCCAGCCATCTACTTAAGCAACATAACGATGAAGTTTTTGCTCTCGATCCTCTATCTGACTATCCGATTCAATTCGATTCGTTCCTGATGCTTTCTCTGTTTTTACAGTTATTGCTGTCGAAACGTACTCTTCGACAGAGGCGGAGTAGTCGGCATTGCTGATGCGGATTTCAGAGCGTTGAGTTATCGTGCGGCTCTCATCTCACGAAGACGCCTTTGTTCGTTCATCTTCCTGACGAGCTCAATAGCCTTGAAAGCAGGATCATTATCATCCTTAGTGTAGGCCTGTACCATTTGTCTGGGTTGGACGATTTTATTATGATCTCTCTTGGCGTCGTTTTGAAGCACCCCTTTTTAGAGTTGCTACTTGATCTCGATGCTTTTGATTTCGTTTTCGAGCTTACTTAAATGATCAAGAAGCTGCTTCTTCTTCTGCTTAATTTCAATGATTTTGCTGGCATCGTACCTACCGCCTGTGGATTTGTTGGGGTCAGCTTCATTGGCTGCAATCATGGGACTACGGGGAGGTAGTGCTGGTGGTTCGATGAGAAGTGAGTCTACGATTAGGGTATGATTGGTCATCTGTTGGTTTTATTGGTGTTTAGAGGGTTATTTTAGGGGAGTGGTGGGGCTATTAGAGAGGGTATTCTTGAGGGACTGGAGGGAGAGGGAGACGAGTGTGTTGTTATGCTGGCGTATTTGGCTGGGAGCGTTATTGATGAAGGCATAAATGGAGCCAATGCCGCTCATTCAGTAATATTAGTGTATTGTTTTTATTTTGGGGATATTATTAAAATCTATAACTCGAAAAGTATTTGCTATTTTGAGCTCAGAGATATTTCATTCTCCACAAGCATATCCGCAGAGGGAGCTTCCGTATCACATATCCTTCTCCCATCCCTGTAATAGTTTATTGTTTACTTCTATCACTACTGCCAATAACAACCTCTATCTATTGCTCTCCAGCCAATCAATATTCTCTCATCCCATCATTAGACTCACTCTGCAGCGTAGACCTCGATCGCCAGCCTCGTCTCTGGCCGGATCCCCCCTGCACTCTTCAATTATTTAGCCGCCTCCCAGTGTTTCCTCAAGTTCCCATCTTTATCCAAAGGTGAAACCTCGGGCAGTTGTTCATACAGCTGGCTGAACCTATTCTGAATATCTTTCAATCTATGCTTCAGACTGAACACATCAATAGCAGCACTACGCAGCTTCGACTCAATCTTAAAATTAACTTGGTATTCCTCCAACTGCACATTCGGTCCTCTGACTTTGAAATTCCCGAATACATCGCACGATGCGTCCTTGAGTTTGGTGAAGGTGACATTGCCCTGACATTTCTTATCCAATGCCCGATTGAAGACAGATAGCTTAAACAAACTCTCATCTGAGGTAGCTTCGGTCCCACATCTCTCGCATTCGATCTTTTAATACTTCATCACATCCTTGTAGTCGAAGATTTTCAACCAATACACCTCGTCCTTTTAGTCATAGTGTCTCTATGGGTAGTCCAAACATTTCCTTACGATACAAAACTACTTAATCCACTCTCTCTTGCCTTGCTCCCCCCCTTTTAATTGAGCTACAATGTTGCAACTGTTGAGAGCATCAAATTTGAGTTTTGTGACTTCCTCCAATCCTGCGTAGCCTTTGTATTTGGCTACCACCTTCTAGACTACAATTTTTAATTTTGGCTCCCGGTTCTTATTCCAGCTTATGCGCGCTGGTCCCCGAATACCTTAGTTCAGTAGGACCTTATCAATTAAGATTTCCTGGAGGCTGGAGGGAGTTACTCCACATTTCTTGCAGGATAAATGCTAAAAAGTGAGTTTGTCTTTGTCAAGTTTGGGCATAAATTGGATGTGAAGGTGTGCCTGCGGTTGTTCCAGACATTTTTTGAGGATCAGAGGAATGGAATTACTTCCACTCTTCCCATCCTTCCGGACCTACCATTGGTCAGCATTATAGTAAGAGTTTTCAGATTAATAGGTGATAACATTCTTCAGTCCTAAAAGATACTTCGCTAAACGGATATCTCCTACCTTCATATCGTCGACAACAGGTTATGGACTAGCATTCGGAAAGCATTTGAGCCTGTAGAACCCCATCTGCATCATTCTATAGAGTCCGATGTCGATTAGAAAACAGCTTGAGGCATTCTTGGCTTTCGGAAGATTTTAATTGCAAAGCGGACACTTGAGGCTTCCTTTTTTCATCTCAGAGGCCTGAGTCAGTAGATCCCAAAGATCTGCGACTTTCAAATCTTTACACTTGATACATCTGCTGGGGTACAAGATTCTACTTGGATCAATTGTGATTTCTCCCTGTTTTTTGTACACCTCTTTGATTTTCTAGTCATACTCTTTAGAAAAAGGAATAACACCAAACTTCAGATAAGCCACAAGGGACTTTGATATTTTTTAGAAATCTCCTTTCCTATCCTTTGCGAATTGACTCACCCAGTTTCGCAGTTTTCCGTCGCCCTCAGGCTTCAGCCCATCTTTATCGTAAGATAGTCTTAAAGAATAAAAGAACAACCTGTTAATATCGCTCTTCAAGCTGGTATCAATCACACATTGCTCCACGATTCTCTATTACGTGAACACTGAGTTGCACCCGACAAAAGGACAAGACACTTTCTTATCATGAGAATTTATCAGGGTCAAAAGCAAACCCTGAAGGTCGAGGAGCTAGACTTCATTATGTGTACAGTCTCTATGGATAACAGGGTTGATGATCCTTCGATATGAGATCGCGCAGAGAAGACTCAGTGTCATTTTTTCATGTGAAGACCCTGCATACTATTTAAGTTTCTGAATTATGCCTCCAGATTGTTTTTCCTCAAGGATTTGGTTGTAGAAGAGGCCAATCTGAGGTTTACTGTTCTCCTCCTCCATATAATTTTTATACTTGAGATCCACTTCAAAGGTAACAAGGACAGGTTCATTCATATTTTGGGGGCTGGGATCGAAGTGAGCCTGTTGTCTAGTCACAATAGCAGAGGTTGAGTTTTCACCCTCAACTTCTTGCTTGGCAGATTCATGGTTCTGAATAATGGATTTTTTGACATACAGTGTGACTTCGTCTCCCCGACTGAACTCGAAAAACATGAACCCAAAGATATCCAGTTCCATGTCTGAGATCTGATTGTAGTCTTGTTTGCAGTCCTCGCAGTAAAACTTTCCTCCGTTTTCCTGTTTTTTTTTCCACACGTACTGGATGGAGTACATATGGTAGGTCTTGCATCTTTTGAAGACAACACAGCTATAGCGATCTGGAGGGGCCTCACTTAACCCTTTGCATTGTACCGTATAAGCTTTACTGGTAATGGAGACCGAACCTGGCCATCTTAGGATGTGAGTTTTGCGGAGTTCATGCTTCCGCATATTATCGCCGGCACTCTTTCTGGCGATCTTGTGCTCAAAAGAGTTCAAGAAGGCAGTTTCATCACTATGGTCTTTGAATTCGGTCTCTTCGAATTCCTTCTGCTGCTGAGTTGTCATCTTGCTTATCTTAAATCTGGTATTATTTTTATTTAAATGAGGGGTATGCTGGATATACTATATTTCGGACTGCCTAAACTCACACTAAGCCTCTAGCCAAAAAATATATAATATTATATCCTTGATCTCCTGAGTGCTTCTCCACAACCTTTTGGCGTCCATGCTTTTGATAATAGCTGTTCGATACTCACAATTACGAGTACCAGCCAAGCTAATTGATTTAAGTAGAGGACTGGACCCGATAGAAACTCAGACCAAGTCATCCTCATCCATATCTTAGAAAGCAGATTATACATTTACTCGTTTTGGTCTAGTCTATTGGTTATTCCCATGGATTTCGGTACTTTCGGTACTATATTCATTCTATCTTTTATATATTCTATCCTTTGAAAACTTAACGGTCTCTAAAAACTGTATGTCCGGCATCAACATCATCCCGGATAAGTGGTGAGATCACCATCCAATAGAGGGTTCACTTTGTGTTCTTGCCGCAATAGCATGACCTCACCCTTACCCCGCCCTACTCCTATGCCGTGCCTGACCCGCCATAAATCCTAGATGAGTCGCATGCATCCGAATCACGGTGTTACGGTCATTTGGCTTTGGTAAGGTGGCATGTAGCTGTCAGGATACTGCGATGGATGATGAGATGCTAAAGGATGGAGCGTAATCTATCTGGTGTGTCCAGCCTAAGGCAGATGTGATTGCACCTGTACTCTGGTGAACGCAACCCTTGTGCTATCCCATCGAGAAATAACTCTGTGATATAATCTGCTTAAAATCTGATTTCTCTGGCACGCGATATCTAAAAATTAATGTATTCGTTACTTACAAAAGAAAACGTACAAACATCTAAACTATTATTATCCATCGAAACAACACCAACCAATTAGCCACCTATGCTCTAGTCCATTCAATGGATGAACTAAGAGAAATAGTTATACGCTCCTGGACCTGGAGTCACGTCCTTACTGTCCGATAGTCCACGTCTCTTTGAACTCCCGATCCTGCTAGAAATACCAGATTTAAACTTCGAAGTCACTTTAGTGTAATGTTCCGTGTTGTAATGCGACGGGCTCGGAGACTCACGTGCTTTTTCTGCCGGCAGTCTCGGCAAAATAGAGAACTTCGCAGTTGGGGCGGTTGTAAATTTGGATACAAAGTTCTTGCAGGCTGGATTTATGGTGTCAGTCGAGGCGTAAGCACCTGGGCCTGGCACACTCTTGATCCACTTATCAGTGTGGTCCTCGAGTCTGGGTCTCATCGAGAATTTGATGCTGGTTTCTGTGGGTTTCACGTTGTACGCACAAGGCGCAGGAATGCTAGCAGCATCGTTGCGGAACATGGAGTTGGTTTTGACGTTCTACAGATCAAAAGTGTAAGCAGATGATGATGGGGGAGGTAGTTACTTATCGTCCAAGTCCAAAGCTAAGACCATGGTGAGAGTCAAAGTCGCTGCGGAGACTGTAGGTATTGGGAGCAGGAGTGTTGTTGTATTTGGAGCCTGCGAGGTCGACCTTGTTGCCGTAGCCCAAAGAAGTCGATCTTTTGGCGCGAGTGGTTGGTATATCATAATAGTGGGTATCGACTTTATGATGGTTGGGATCCTGGAAACGGGAACTTTTGGGGAAGGAGTATTGCATTTTGGAGATGGAGTTGTTGAGTGAGTTCTGCTGGATAGCCTGAGGGGAGACATCAAGAGCGAGTGCCGACTTGTTGCTGTTTATGGACTTATTGAGTGTTTCTGTGGCCATGGTGTTATATATTTAATAGGAGGGTGTTTTAATGTGTTTAATTTTATTAGGGTTATGTCTGACGAGGTTGGGTTAAGTGGAAGAGGAAGTAGAATAGGACTCAAGTCCTTTAATTGAAAATAGGAGATTCTGGGGAGACCCAGAGTATACTCAATAATGCTGGTGACAAATATATTCATAGTTGACTAACATTAACCCTGCTGACTAGGTACTTTTTACACCATTTTTCCAAGTTTGTCATCTGATTGTCCAACAATTGATATTTTCTCTATAAAAAGGCAATCGATTCAAATCTCAAGGCACACTATATTCCACATACGCATGCTCGCAACTAGACCGCTTAGACTCTTATCCAGGACACTCAGACCCATCAAGATTCACTACCTATTTTCCAGCCCCTCCCAACACAACAATTTCTCCGTACCTCCTTACAACTCTGATATCCGTACTCAAGACAACAATCCTCAATAACCTCAAAATCAAAATAAACATGTACCACTATTAATCGATCCCTAAACCACAGCCACGGCGCACTACCTCCCATTAAAATGGACTGAATAGCAAACACTCAGATTTCTTGATCCGAAAACTACTTGCATTGTAAAGGTTCAAGCCATTCGCAACCGTCTAGGTGCCACTACTGGCAAATTCCTAGTCTTCTTCAGAGACCCTGCCTCCATGATGCAGTGTGTGATGCAGTTCCACGAACAGTATGTCAAAATCGATGAAGAACTAAGAAAGATCGCTATTCTGCCATACAAAGCCCCGTCTAGCAGTTATATTTCCTCTGCTGACACAGAAGGGAAGCCGAAGACAAAAAGCTACGATATCAAATTGGCCAACCTGGACTTCTCGCTTGGTGATGACGAGATTCGTAGATTCGCATAGGATTTCGGAGAAATAGTAGCTATTGAGTGTGTTCGTTCAGCGGATGGCAGGAACCGTGGGGCAGCTATACTGAAATTCCGAGTAGCGAATTAGGCCAAGAAATTCACTGAGTTTGCGAATGGACTAAGTTTTTTGGGGAGAAAGCTCAAAGCCGGTCCAGCAGTTGTTGCGTCTAAAAAGTAGCCTGAGCCTAGAGAGAAAGCAGTACACATCCCATGGACCTTAATGTAGAGAAACAAAGCACTATATCACGAGATGCTCAAAAAGACCTCCCGCGAGCAAAACCTGCCAGGAAATACCACATAATGATAAAAAAGAGTGTACTTTTGAGCCGATACTTTTCTTGTGCATGAAAGAATGGGTGGGGAGTGTGACTATAACTTGAACTGAGAACCTTCCTAGTTCTGGCCTAACAAGTGATATTACTGCAGAGTGGTTATGAGCAGTGTATAAGGATTAGTTTCCAAAATAGATTGATTATTATTAAGTATCTGTCATTTTTCGAGAGGTTACACGCGTTTCCTCTCTCAGCCTCTAAGTCCAAGCCACGCATCCCAGATTTCCTTCGAAATCATCCTTCCTGACTAATTATCGTATTTCTTCATCCAAGCATGGCTCTCGATCTGCTAAAATGTCATTCTTTTCGAGGGTTATTTTATCAGAAGCCTGCTGATAAAATCCACTACTTCTGCTGATAGCTACACTGGGAACTGCAGGTCTAAAGACAAGATTTTATCGTAAGTCTCCATCTCGTTGTTGCGGGCTTCGAAAGGAGCCCGACCTGTGCATAGTTAGTAACAGAGGATGCCCAGGCACCAGATATCGACTTTCTCGTCATAGAATTCTCCCACAACGATCTATGGAGGAACGTAGTCGAGGGTGCCACAGAAGGTTTGACGTTGACTAAAATAGTATAGAAGGGAGAGATGATATTAGGATGAGTTTTACTAGAGGGGTGAGTATACAGCCCAGCCGAAGTCACACAACTTGAGAACTCCAAAGCTATTGAGGATATTCTCAGGTTTTATGTCACGGTGCATGACCCACTGACTGTGGAGAGTCTTGACAGCTGCCACCACTTGTCTGAGGTAATAGGCTGCTTGGTCTTCTCGGAAACTACCCTGTAATTACAAATAACATTTATAGCTGTTATCGGGAGGAAGAAAAGTAAAAGCCAGAAAATAGATAGATAATATAGCAGCCAGTATTACCTTTGTCTTGAGTTATCGGAATAGACACCCAGAAGTGGCCAGTTAGAGGAGCAGATACACATTGGAGTGGTCATGGAACCAGCCATACAGCTTCAAGGCATTCGGATGCGACAAGCAGCTCTGGATCTTTATTTAGAAGACAAGCTGGTTTATCATTTCTGATTCCACCAGCTCTTTCTTGTTGATTACTTTGATGGCCATGATGAACCCTGACACCCTTTATTGGGCCATGAATACATCACCGAAGCGACCTTTGCCCAGCTTTTTGCCGATGCTAAAATCCTCGATCGACCAGACTCTCTTCTTACTCTATACTGCTTCAGGCAAAACACACTCTTCTTATTTTCTGGCATGGTGCTGCATTCTGAGATACTCGGGCTTCTTCAGAGCCTTGCTATTCTGTGTTAGAGATGCAGGCATTTCTAGAGAACCATACTTTTCTAGATTATCCTTTTCAGAATTGTGGCAAGCACTCTATTCCTGGTAGTAGGTTTCGTGTCGGGGAGTATTAACCATCGAAGTAGGCACAGGATTCTTCGAAATGCTAGTACTATTATTGTTGCTGCTGCTACTTGGTTGCTTAGGCTGTTTCCATGCAGTCTTATTATCTTTGTTAGCAACATAAGGCTGGCATAAGGTGCTTATCTGGCAGAGTTACTTCAAGGCTTCCCTTTGCTGTTTAATATTATTGTTGTTCGAATTATTGTCGTTATGGATGGGGTTCCCGATGACTTTGTTTTTGATGTTCTTGAACCCCCCTGCTCCTCTGCTGGTGACTCCGTGACTGTTACTGCTATCAGGGTTCCGACCTTGAGAAGTCAGCATCTCTGTATTCATTATATTTTGCTGCTGAGCTCCGTTGGGGGTCTGTCCCAGTGACATATTATTGCTGTTAGAACTGCCGCTTTTCTTTTTGCTAGGCTTCACCGAAGATGAGGAGTCCGTCATGCCAAGTTTTGAGGTGTTATTAAGGTTCTATTTGTTGCCTGGGTTACGCCACTTGTTCTTCTTGCTATCCTGCTGCGGGTCGTTGCTGTGCGATGACTTAACTCGATTCAATGTATTACTGAGTATTTGTTTCCCATTTTTTCGGTTTTGGTCAAGACTGTTGTTGTTGACTTTAGAGGAAGCAGCAGACTTAGTGTCTGAGTGCTCGTGTTTGTTTGTGTTTTTGAAGGTCTTTTGGCCTTGGGAAGTAGTGAGGCCAGAAGAAGGAGTAGATACTTTTTTCCTTGTAGGAAGCACATGATTTTCGAGTGAGTGATGGTTGAGGGATTTGGGATTGGAGTTAGTGGTGTTCTTGGGGTTGGAGGAGGAAGTGGGGAGGAGATTGTGTTTGTAGTTCTCCTTGCCAGGCCTAGAGTACTCTCGAGAAGTATTCATTTGTGTTTGTGTGGGCGTGTGCTTATTACTGTTATGAATATTTGGATTGTGGGTATTGGGTGTATAGGGAAGTAGGGATGAATGTTAAGAATAACGAAACTATTTCGGATTGTCTGAGTTGTGAGATAATTAAGTATATGTGTAGATGTGTGATTCAGGATTTTTATCTATTCTTGCTGGATTTTAGTATTGCCCTTTCAATTAAGAAACGCTCGTCATTGTTATGTTATTCTCCTCATGGTCCGATGCACGAGGAACACAACAACCATACAGACTACTTGTCCCTTTTTAGTCATCTATCTCTGCCCACTTGTCTTCATGGGAACCCGGCCCGATATCCATGTGAGGTATAAAAAATAGTATGCGAACAGAGAAGCCCAATGTTTAGAAACCCTTGGCTGTCAGATCATTTGAATTGTGTTCTGAGTCCATGATAACAAAATATAGCTAGCGACAATTAGTTCATAAGTAATAACTAACTATAAACAATGGAAAGATGGATAGTTTCTTCTATACATGCCATACTTTGTCTGAGTACTCTCTCAATGTTTTTTCTAAACCTATTCCCTATTTATCCTGACTATCTATGCTGACATCTATTTGAGAATCCACCCTGGAGGCACATTATGAAGGTTCAGATAGAAAGCCAGTGCATCAACACTATTGCAGACCTTAGCAACATACATAGCACAATGAATCGTCAGTGAACATATTCTAACATATTTACGTTTGAAATCTGACAAAATCCAGTCCTTTAACGTTTCTTGTCTTTAATAAGAATACCCACGAACCGACCATACCATAAAATAAATTCCACACTCACTTGTCGAATAAACCTTCGTAGACGAACGCCTATGCGATTACGATTGTCAAGTCCTCCTCCGTCCAGACCTTCGTCGGCATGTTCTGTTGAAACTTAAGCATTTCCTACATCGACATCTTCTTGAATCTCTTCGAAAACTTCAGCACTATCGCAGCCATCACGTACAGACACAACGTGAAATAGTTGTTCTAGTCTGCCAGATACGTGTCGTATAGCCGCAGCCCGATCCGCGAAGTAAATTGTCGCAGCAGTAGGCAGGTTACCCACTTTAGGTACAAGTGGTAGAAATCTATACTTTCGGCTATGAAATGATCCAGTAACGAGCTGTCCACTCGTTTTATGATCTACAGTAGGCGATTATAGGATTTCTGGATACCCGGCCACGAAGGAGTGTAGTTGTCTAGGATGCCGTCCAGCAGTTTCGATAAACACCAATAGGAGTCAGCCTCGACAGTGTTCAAGACCTCATCAGTCAGCTCAGCGACGCCAGGGACGTCTTAAAGAGTGTCCAGATTGAGCTTCACATGATCACCGAGGAAGACTATGACGAAGGGTGTTACAATATCGTTGATGCCCTGGACATAGCCACATGCAGGGTGGCGCATGTTCCAAACATACAGCACACGGGAAAGGACTGTTTTGATGCGTTTATTGCGGAATAATGAGCTCTCAGGTAGAGTTCGTTCCACGTCACCGTTTATGAGACGCGAGGTCTTCTCCTCATTGGTGTCTTGCTTAAGGGAGGGATTAAGGATGTAGGTATCGACCATCTGGAAGTATTCACTGCGTTTCCTTTTGAGGGTGGCCTCCCGGGTTTCGCGATTGGTAGGCATATACTTTAAGAGGATTTTCCAGGTCATACTCCTAAATTCTGTGCGATTAATTATTTGACGAGGAATCACGGGTGTTGGGGGATGTGATGGATGATTATTACTTTCTGGCACTCCATTCCAGGCGAGCTGCTTCAGCTGTTCGAGGTTTACGATGGGGCTGTTTAGTGCATTTTCGAAATCCTGGAGTCGCTTGGCAGAACTGTTCATAGTGTAGTTGGTGTTGACTTGGCTGTTCTGGTACTCCTACTCGCGATTGAACACAGTCGTCAGGTTCAGTTTCTCGGGCACTTAAACATGTTTTTTCCTGAACTCATTGGATAAGGGGATGATGATTATGCTGGGCATGGTCTTGTTACTTTTTGAATATATCGCTGAGGAACATGTGTATGGGTGGGTTTGGCGCTCGGTCGGTGTGCTTGAGTATGAAGGAGTCGAGTTGAAAGGAGTGTGTTTTGGGTTAGTCTGTATGTATGATAGAATTAGCGATGGTGACTTGTATATAGGTATGGAGTCGTATGTAACTTATGTGTAAACAAAAATATGTGTCTAAGTCACTGCTTTGTTTGCCAGAGCGAGCAGAGCTTTAGCGAATATTTATTTGCTGCGAGATCTACTCTTCCTTTGATATTACGAAGTAGAAAAAGGGGAGAATTAGGCATAAAATATCGTAATGATTGAGGATGTCTCGATGGACAGTAGTCCAGGGAGGCAGGCATTATGGCAATCGTAAGGGAGGGAACAAGAGAACCACTCTGAGGAAATGGATAAGTGCAATCTGCATGCCCCATGTCATCGTTAAATGTTAGGGATGGCAGACACTAAGATATCGATAATTAGATCTTCTCTCTTCTTTTCTCATGTTGTTGTAATTATCTATAAATATTTCATTAGAATCTTCAGCGAATCCAAAGCATACCCAATAACAACTCATCACTCATGGCTAGAAACAAAACCAACGTCATCAATCCTCTCGTACCCCCCACTCCCTCACTCTATATCCCACCCTATAGGCTGTCGTCTTCAAGTTCCTCCAGCAGAAGTGCACTGTCGAGATCTGGCTCTACGAAAACACTGAGTTCAGGATCGAGGGCAAGATCATCGGCTTCGATGAGTATATGAATATCGTCCTTGACGACGCAGTCGAAGTGTAACTGCACTCCAATCACCAATAACTAACCTGAATGTCCATAGTAACTGCAAGACCCGCACGACGAAACACGTAGGCAAGATCCTGCTGAAGGGCGAGAACGTCACTCTGATCAGAGGCATGAAGTAAGCCAACCCATAGTCAATACCCCTCCTTTATTCTATCGTATTTAGTGATGTCAACGTCTGAGCATGAAGGGGAGCAATAGGCATGTCTCCACTGGGAGGATAACTAATTGATGATATGGACAATAACATGAATGTGCTGGATTGTAAAGAGGATAAGTTATTGGGGAGTAGTTGAGCTGGATGAACAAATGTGTGGGTATGCACAGTGTGGAATTATGGTGCATCATGGTATGCGTGGGAAGTGTTCTTTTGGAGCTGTTGTTTAGAATTTAGAGCTGTCTTTTTGTTAGTTGCTCTGAAATGTGGGTTTGACTTGCTGTTGGCATTTCTTGTTAATCTCGTATATAATTGGGGCATAGGTGGCTGGAGACCATCGCGACAATAATACTTATTTATTCGTGTTAATAAACAATGCCTTTGCTTACAATAGGGTGGATCGAGGCTTGATGGGTCTTCAGGTGTGTTTATCGTGGCAAGGGAAACACTTAGCAAATATTAGATATCGAAATATATATAAAATAATCAGAATAAATAATAATTATTAAACAATTATTCACCGCACAACCACAACAACACAATGGGCAGAGTCAGAACCAAAACCATCAAGAGAGGCGCCAAGGTCCTCCTCGAAAAATACTACCTCAAGCTCACCAACGATTTCCATACTAACAAGAAGATCCTCAGTGAGGTCGGACAAGTCCCCACCAAGAAGCTCAGGAACAAGATCGCAGGATTCGCCACCCATCTCATGAAGAGAATCCAGAAGGGCCCCGTCAAGGGCATCTCCCTCAAGGTCCAGGAGGAGGAGAGAGAAAGAAGACTCGATTGGGTCCCCACTGTCTCTGAGATCTCCATCGACAAGGTACACCTCTCAATCAACAACCAATCTTCCCTCCCTTCCTAACTTGATAATAACAAAGGTCGCCATTGATGCTGAAACTCTAGGTATGCTTAACGAGAAGTTCGGAGAAGCCTTCGTGAACAGCATCAAGGCCAATCTCCAGGACAAGACCGATCAGCCCAAGAAGGAAAGACAGAACAGAGGCCCCAGAAAGGACAACAGAAACAAGCCTCCCAGAAGAGAGAGACCCGAGAGGAAGGAGGGTGATGCCCCCAAGGCCGAAGGTGCCCCCGCTGCCGAGGGTGCCGCTCAGGCCGAAGGCGAGTCCAAGCCCAGAGGCGAGAAGAAGGAAAGAGCCCCCAGAGCCGTGAGACCTGCTGCCAAGAACTGATTCTGCGAGAAAACGAGATAGTGCTGATTGGCAAACCCCGACATAAAATATACATATGTCCTCTTATTTAAAAAGGAAAAAGACATCTTTAAGTTTCTTTTATTTTTGTGGAACTACATATGTATGGGTGAAGGGCCATCATGTGGAGCATTATGAGAGCGATATGTTGGCCTTGACCAGTAATGGGTCGATGCCAGGTATTTGTGTCATTATTGATCAAGCCAATGAAGGATCCGATACTGAAGGCAGGTGCAGCCATGAAGATAAACATATAGGTGCTTGTGTTTATGAAAATAACAATAGGCAATCAATAAGATTCATAGTCCTATATCGCTGGCAAAAATAGCGAAAATATTGAGATTTTCTATTGTGTAAATTATGTTACTACTGCTGAAAGTGATATTCCAGTGCAAAACAGACTGTTAACTGATGTTTAGTGCCACTGTTATCAGGACAACTGGACTATTGGCAGTCCCAGCCACGAACCCACACTAGCACATGCTTTCTCCGACGCTCTCTGTTTAGTCGATCTGGATAACAGTTTGCCACTTAGGATTTCTGTTGACCAGGTTGGTTTCGCAAATGACACTTCGCATTTCTCCGCAGACGATAGAAATGTAGATACACACACCAATTAATATAAAATATTATTCACCTTCTTGTATTTGGTATTGGCGTATTACACCCCAACTAAATATGGAATCGGATATCTGGGTTTCCTCTGAAAAACTTCTATTCGGACTCTATTCCAAAAAATGTCCCTACCTTGGCCCCTACGACACTCTCGTCGCCCATATCCCCCATACTCCTCTCCTCGCACTCGCTTCTAATGACCGACTCTTTGTCATGCACCTCGATCTGAACACTGTCCTCGCCAAACAAAAACTCAACGCTATTGTGCAAGATCTACTCGCTGCTCCTCAACAACATTTACTCGTCGTCACCAGTCGTGTTCTCTATATCTATAACCCACTGCTTCATCTGCTCCGCTACTTTGAACTCAACGGTCAAACTATCCACTCTTGTAGACCTGATGATATTACAACACCAGGGGCTTTTCGGATTTACTATTCGGGTTACCATTTGACTGATGAAAAACTACTACAATTCGTACGCGTATAGCCTAGAAAATAAGCAGCTTATTGGGGCAAATGGTGTGTTTGGATTGACCAAAATATAGGTTCTAAAGAAGGCCGTCTAATGGTATCAGACTTAGACAGAGGCTAGTCTGAACCTGTTCACGGCCTCAAATAGAACCAACTCGAAGAGGTTTTTCATCTACGAATATATCGTGGGGGCGAGGACTTAGCTGTTGTTGAAGCAAATCACGAAAACTGTCTGATACTAGACAGCGACAAGAAATTTCTGTACAGCTGTAAAAATGATGGTAGGATATTCAACGAGTTTTGTCTCGAACGCTCGGATAGTGGTGTTATGGTGTCCACGTTCCTCCCGAACAAACTCTAATGCATAGGCACTCTGCCCTGTAACCTCGAGGTCGTGGAGGCATTCTTAGCCTTTGGGGATGAGTTCATCTTAGTACGCAAAAGTCATCTGTAAAACAGATAGTCGCGCATCGTATAGCGCTGCCAACTGACGGCATGTGAGGAAATGGTGTAATCCCCGTCGATGGGGCTATATGAATAAATTGATACTGTGGTTTCAGGAGAAATTCCTTCAGAACAGATGAGATAGTCTTAAGAGATCGATGATATGCTCCCTCACAACTCTATTGAATACAGCACACATCAGATATTAAAAGACGAAAGTCTTTCAGTTATTGATGAGGAATCTTCAAATCCGCCCACCCCGATGGTCTACGAATCTATGGCTTTTGATAAAGCTGATTCACAACTTTTCTGCATCAATAACAGCACATAACACCATAAATAACATCGCGGAGTCTCTATACCTCATATCAAGCAAACCAATGAACCCATCAAAGCTGTGTTTCCAAAAAGCGAAGGTGCAATACGGGTATCCTTGATTCTGCCGAAATAGGATGATGTAAACATCACTTGGGATCCCTAGATGAGACGTAGAATAGAGATCCTTAAGTAGAAGGTCACAAATGATACGGTTTAGAAGCTGAGAAAAACAAGTATTCCTGAGCTCCTCCGTACATTCTACAAGTAAAAAGGTCTCGCCCAAGAAGCTTCATGGAAATTCATGGATGAAATTATAGAGTCTGGCGACCCTACACTTTTTGAGCTAATAGTAGATGGCATCACAGATTTCCAAACTATGAAATAAAAACTGGAGTAGGTAACTACGGCTTCTTTAAACCATCCTAAGATTCAGATTTTCCAAAACTGGTGTGCATCGAAGGTCCCACCAGAAACTAAATTGATAGACTTGCCTCTTATGCTACTCTCAAAGCCTATTTCTTAACTTCAAAAGACACTGTTGGTGACACTGCATCCTTCACTAACCATCATGGATGTTAAGTCTGGAGAAACCCTATACTAGCTTCTGATGGAGATGTACTTCTTGAATGGGGATACACTACCCGACTACTTGATTGTATAGGGAGAGTAGATCTAGATCAGCCACACCCGCAACATGCTGAATGTGTTGTTGTATATATGCTAGTTCCTTTAACACGAGGCCAGATGGGTATTCAGGGGAATGTTTATTCAACTCCTTCGGCGCAAAGACTATTAGCTGATCTAGAGTATAGTGTATAAGGAAAAGGCTTTAGAAATATGTGGTTTAACTCTGGATGTACTCGTGGAGAGCATAAAGTCCTACGAATGGGAGTTATACAAGTTGGGAAAACCAGTATCCTAGGACTTCGATCAAGCTCTGGAAATACTAAAAAAACATGAATCAGCCTATAGAATGTGCGCAGCCAGCAGGTTCACCCTGACCCAGACTCTTGAACGCAACCTGGACTTCTTTAACTTTTACATGCACATCTACGAAATGGAGACAAAACATAACGGATTCTAGCTACTTTAGCGCATAATTAATGAGTAGAATATGAGTTTACTCTCTAACCTGAGCATCTAGAAACTTTATGAGTGTATCTGGACTGTCGAGAAGGTAAGCACTAACGACTGTACAGAATAACTGCCCAAGCTGCATTTCTACACCTAATAACTTCTGATGCTGACCTAACAACTGGTTCTGAAGTGTATTCGAGAAAGACTCTTCCACGAGGCATACGAGGAAATGAGCAAGATACGCTGCAGATTGAGACCCAGCACTCTCATCTTCGCAGAAGTAGAGTACCTCGCAACTCAGGACAAACACCAGTACATCGAGAAATACCTGCCTACTTTTATCCGAGGAAACACTGAAGAATTGTTTGCCCTGTACGAAAACACACTCCAGAACAAATACTTCGAGTCCATATCACGCGATTTTACCGACCTTACAAGCGCATTCATTTGTAAAGAGGACGCCATGGTTGCTCTCTTTGGCGAATACAAAGGGATCGTTAATCTAAAGACATCCTCTCTCAAGCCCAGATAATACGCCATACTACTTTACTATTGTACTGAGACTGCTTATGAACTGGCCCTTAAAGCTTCCACATACATTAATCGGCAAACCCTAGACTCCATGTTAGATGAGGCAACATGCAGGGACCTCGTTTGTGACGGCCGTCTTGGTTGGGGAGCACCCTCAGACCACCCAAGAAAGGCTGAAATTAAAGACCTACCTTTGATCTACCAAGTTCCGATTCTCTAAAAATGGCCTCCTTCACAAGTAGATTAGGAAAAACCTGCTCAACCAGCCCAGAGGAAAAGCACAGACATTCTTTCGTAAGAATTTGAGTTCTATGGGGGCCAAAATAATGTAAAGCACTACGACTAGCCTGATTCCCCGGCCAAGGGAAACTCATACTCCCATAAAAACATCCCTATGCTCAACAGTAGCCCGAAGAAGTCCAACAAAAAGATAATACACATGCCACAGAACAATCATATGTCACAGTCTTCGAAGTCTATACGTAAAATGAATAGTTTCAAGCATGCCTACAGGTCAGCTAAGAGTTCCGTGAGTGAGGACGGCCGGCAGGATGAATAAGTGAAATAGGCATTAGAGGAGAACAGGCTGCGGCAGTATCTGAGCGAATACTACTACGAGAATTCAGTCAAGGACTTCGCGAGGCTTGTTCGGTAGGGGGGTTCAGGCAAGTTGATAGGAGCACGATACAGATTCTTCAGACTCAATGTCTTGTCAGAAATGGAAGAATATGGGTTACAGTATGACTTTAAGAATGTATTCAATTTCGGGTTCCTGCTCCAATAAAACCCCCAAGATGCCTACTTAGAAATTGAGTCTAACATCAATCATGAGCTGAGCATGAAGACATTCTGGGTTATCCAGTGGATGGTCGAAAGGGTCTTTGGGGCAGTGGGCAACAAGACTTCATCTATGGTCAAAATGTTTCTAGAGAAGGAGATGTTAGAGACAGACAAAGAGGCTGATGCAGAACTGGCGGAAAGAACGGCGGCAGTCCTGGAATGTTTCAAAGCTGGATAAAAGACTTTGAAGGAGTTGCTAGAAAAGAGCGAAGAGGTAAAATTGATGAAAGTAGGATAGGTTTTAAGGAGGGAACTAGAGAAATGCTGGCGTGGTACGAACTAGCAGCTAAATGGAGGAGGGTTAAGAGCATGAGAACAAAGAAGGGAATAAGAGGAAACAAATCTAATGTAATGAGCTGGTAGGGTCTGTAGTTTTCGTGACATTTCCTGATGGTAGTACTTAGGAGTGACAATGCGCAACTCTGAAGAGATGTATGATTGCAGCCGACCAATAGAATACAGCTGACTGCATATGCGAAGAACACAATGATATTATCTCAAGATACTTTGGATATTTCTACTTGTTTTGCCCAATTTCTAAGCACAGCATAAATATGGCTACTCGCAATTACAACATTATACGATTATTATTTTTAGTGATATCGGAATTGCAGAATGTCACCAACAAGAAGTAGAGTATCGATAGTTTATTTTCTGATAAAAAATATCATGCAGATCTCTCATGCTCGTTGTTGCTGTTCGGCATCCCATGCTTATTCCTGCATTACCATTAGTTGCATACATCACCCGACTGGAATTCCAAACCAACCCTCTTCTGATCCGAACTCCCAGATCCAATTCTTGGATTGCGATAAGGTAAGGATTACGCGTGCGTCGTATTCCCTTATTCACTGTGTACACTCTTGGCAACTAGTTTTGACGGCAGATGCGCTTATGCAGGAGACGACAGCAACTCGCATAGGCATAGGCATTGAAGGATAAGAATAAACAATAGTAGAGTATTGTAGGTATGTATGCTACGGCATATATAGACGTGAGCTTGAGATATTTATATCTACGATATAAATATTAGTGAATGAGAGATCTCACAATTTGATATGGGTTGCCATGGGTGGATGATGGAGGCACATGCATGCTGGTATGGATGAAGCTATAATGGGCATTTAAAATAAGCAGGAGTGCACAACTAATTGGAAACACGCAACCTATACCCATCATTAACAAATTACCCGATTAGCAATTTGACAGTCCCTTTTCCAGTCCCTTCCTTATTTATATTTTCATCCATCGCTCCTCCCTCCCTCCACTCCTCACAACATATATTCATATTTGCAAATAGTAAACAAAACTACCTACAACTAACACCACCATTTATTCTTTTTATGATCATGCAATTCCCTCCTCATCACTCCCAAACCACCCGCAAACCCTCTCCCCCTATTCTCCCCAACACACTCCCTCCCAATCACTCCAAAACCCTCGCCTAATACTATGCTGACCCCTCCTACCCCATAGAACCTGAAGAAATCAGGGCCTATTCCCTCCTAACTAACGCACTTCTTCCATCGAAAACTTCGAAAATCAAGCCCTTATCCCCTCTCCCTCCACTTTCTTGCTCATCACAACTTACTCAGCCCCTCAGACCCAATATTCCCTATCCTAATCAATCCTTACAACAAGATGATAAGCACTCTAGTCCTCGTAACGACCACCCATTTTCCACAGCTCCTCTTCGCTCTAACAGCATCTAGAAGTATAATTTGAACCAATCTAGACAAACTCAGGCGTCGTTAAATACTATACCTGACCATCAGTTAAAAAATGTATGCCAAAACCTACATCACGTCGTTGCTGTACTCCAGAATACGATTGGTGAGTTCGAAGGAAGAAGGCATCGTTGTGAAGAGAGTAACTATCGGAGCTTAAGCCCTCAGCTATTTCTATCGGGAGAGTTGGGAACCCCTCGATCCCCAGTGGGTGAAGACAGATATTGGAACGACACACAGTTCGTGGGGCCGAACAGCCCGAGCACAACAGCAGGGTGTAACTATAGTAACTTAGGAGGGAACGGGAGTACGAACGGGTGGAACCAGTGGAGTGTGTCTAAGGCGAAGCAACAATCAGGCAAACTAATTTTAATGGACGGTTTAAAAAATAATGGGCATGGCTCGGACAAAAATGATATTAACAGGGATATCATGATTTCTGGCAATCAGAGCAATAAAAGAAACATCAACAACAACACCCCTCCCTCTATTCCCAATAAAAGCGCCCCCTAATATTCTAATTTCCATAATGCCCAAACAGACCCCACGCCTCGCAATGTTGTCCAACACAACCAAATTAATCATACCCTCAATTAGCAGAACCAGTGCAGCAGCCGCAACCATGAACACAGTATCTTTGACAACAGGGGCAGTGTGCCCGGCAGCCCCAGAACTTACTCTAACGCCAACAACCACTGTTTTTCTAATCTACACACGGTTGGATTCGAAGAGAACGATCCTATCGACGGAACCTACCTGAGTTCAAGAGACGGGGAAGACAATAAATCTCGAATCTAGGCTTTGGAAAAGGAGATGAGCGTGCTACTAAATCTAAGCGTACAACCCCATTCAATAATTTAACAAGTTGCATTTTTATATGTGAATTATAGAGATGTGCGAAAGGAAATACGTAAAAACAACGATTAAGACGCGAGATGGCGGAGATAGCGGACTTGTTGAAGGGTCTGCGGGAAAAAGCACTGCGATAATTAAATAACTGAGCACACATAAAATATCCTTTGTTGGGATCGGAGAGAGTTGGTGATGCTTTCCTATCTGTACATCAATTTATTCAGCAACAAGTGTATGCGCTAGGCAGTCGATAACGAGAGTAGTATCAGCATACCTCGAATAGCTATGTGAATTTGGGGTAAGAGTGGAGGGGATAAGAAACTATTTGCACAGAGATCTGTAATAGGTGATTGTACGACATGGTGGATAGCAATTTAGTAGTTTAATTATTGCTCTTATTTAGCCATGAAATTCTGGTTGCCATTTAAAATATTCGGTTATGTTTGAGCTTTATCATGCGGCCAGTCCAACTGTGAGCAGAGTGATCCGCACCCTTCTTACTTCTGTCTTCACCATCCCATTTTATCCTTACTAACACCCACCATTCTATGTCTTTTCATGTTCAGTCCTTTTTTATTTCTCCTAATCTCTGAATGTATGCGAGACTTTATCATCTTATCAGATTAACTATTAAAAGTATCAACACCAGCCCAATCACACCCATCGCCACTACATCTCCTAAGTCTATACTGGCCACCTTTTCTGCTAAGCTCAACGTTCTCTATTCTAGCTTATATCCTGCATTACGCACCCCTGCCCGTACCTCCTCCTTTACGTTCTGTTTTACGTTGTGAACACCCTATTTAATCACTCTTTTCGTAGCTTTCAGGTTGTCTGCAGCGATGTCAAGACTCTCTCCGAAGCCCTGTGCCAATCCTCTATTAGGGTAACTGTTCATCTCGCTGCTGCTTTGTTAAGGGTACACATTGATATTTGATCCTGCCCCACTCAAATATGGATCACCAGTCGGGTTCGTGTTATTGGGTCTTAGGCTGTAGTTTTCGCGCTCAGCACTCTATCCCTTGTTGTTTGGGTTGTCGTATCTGGAGTAAGAGTCGTAGAAACTGTTGTTCTCAAAAACGTTGTTATTGTTATCAGATAAGCGTGGGGTTTCAATGGGAGGATTGCGGAGATGGCTAGGGTTAGTCTCAATCGGAGAATATTCCTGTTTGAAGTCTTCGAGATCGCTGTCCAAATCGATATTTTATCGAGGAATTTGCCTGTGAATTTAGTTTTGAGGAGGTGCTAGATGAGACGGAATGCCTTGAAAGCTGGGTCGACTTGGGTAGCGACTATACACATTGCTACTCCCCACATTGCTACTCCCTACATGCTTTGAGGGTGGCAGTATCTAAGAAGATAATACAGAGTGCCGCTTAGGTGAGTTGATATAAGGCCTATCTTCAGCAAAATATCGACCTCGGACTGAGTCTTTGTCATTTTCGGACCTAATCATTGTACGATGGCCTTATCTAGGGACTCCGGATTCAAGAGAGCGATTACGCTGTTGATATTCTCGGAAGGCGACTTCTCGTTCGATTGGGTAACGAGGGATCGGAGTAATAGAATGGGGTTGATAGGGACGGGATATTACAGGACTGGCTGATCTTTGGGGGTAGGAGTAAGATGGAGGAGGATGAATAACTGGACGTGGGAATGGGTCCATAACAACAGGGAGGCGAGGGTCGAAGGAAGGTTACGGGGAGTAGTGATTAGGAGGAGGGTAGGGGAGGTGCGAGTATTTAGTGAGTTGGGTCGGAATAGAGTTGAACATGGTAGGAGTGTGAGGTGTCTGTATTTCCCTGGTATCTACTGAGTACTTAGAATAATATTCTTGTGTTTGATCACCAACTAGATGTATCGTAAAGCCGATGATGGTGTTATTCTGTATGAATTGAATAGAATATTGGCTAGATCAATAAGTATGAATTCGTGAATGGAACCATATATTTTCGATCGGGAACATGTCTTTTTTTGTTATTCGACTTCCTATTGCGTAGTGCTACTTATAGGAATAGCCCGACTGATTGTCAATGAGGTGATGATGATAATACTCAATTTTGTGTGGAAAGACTGTCGTATTTAAAACAGTAAGAGCCTGAATGCAATCTCAGTATTCGGATTCGCCACTACAGTAGATATAATAATAATCGCGACAGTCCACAAATTAGGCATCATTTAGCAACAAAGTAGAGTTCCAAACATAGACTCATGTAGAACTAATCCGTGCAGACCCCACTCGTTATTCGTCGACCTGCTGCTTACGCTCCCATCAAGGACATCGTCCGCGTACCAATGATTAAACAATCATAAAATAACAACCAAATACAGTACTCCAGAAGGTGCCAAGTCTGCCTCTCCTAGCGTCACGTTATCGTCACATACAACAAAAATACACTCGGAAACCTCATCTCTTGTGCACTGTGTCTGAGTAGTATCCACCAACATCACTACGGCAGTGATCTGAACGAGCATACGCCGAGCCACTGGTATTGCCAGCGCTGCAAGTACCTACTGAAATGGCTGAAGACCAACCCTTGCCAGGACGGCAGCAGCAACAACAGCCATATCCCGCGATGCGAATTCTGCCCAGAAATCCGGGGAATCATGAAGCAGATAGAATGTGACAAGAAGAAAGTTTGGGTACTTTACACTTACTAGGATTTGAGACTATATGACTATTTGTAGTTCTTTGGCTATTCTACTTTCGCATTATTCTTGATTTCTGCTGTGTATATAGGATATAGGCACACCCTGAATGCGTCATCTGGGACTACCCTGCGAGGGTCTTCACCTGCTACCGTTTCGAAGTCGTCCGCAAAACCCTCAAGTCTCTCAACCCTGCAGACAGGTTTTGGAACCTCGACTTCACCGATAGATTCTGTAGAGTCTGCACCAGCAACCAGGGGGATTTTGTTCGGGTAAAATAACACATTATTGGATAAGAGTTGACATAATCACAATAGTGCAAATACCATAACTGTGGCACACATTTCCATATCACATGCGCACAGAAAGTCGGAGTCATCAGGGAGATCGAGAGTATGAGAGCAGGGGAAAACTATCTCCCAGTATATTGTGTGGAACATTTGATGAAGCGAGCGTTGGATTTCCGAAATAAAGCCGAAGGACTCTTTGCGGAGGACAAGGAAAAAGTCAAACACTTGCTTTTCCTCGCTGCTTCCTACTAAAGTATCCTCTAAACACACTCAATATTTTGTACTTTGGTGTCTACAGCACAAATAGCGAACATGCACGAGAGCATCAAACTCGAAGAAGACTCAAATAAGGTCAGATACATGTATGCTGAAGACCAGCCACTGAATCGATAGTAGTTCATGTTAGAAGAAACAACTCTTCAAGCAGCAAATACGCTCGACCAGCAAACACAACCCAATCACTCCCCGGCCATACAGCAAAAAGAGGCGCCGAAGAAAACACGAGGACCGAAAAAGCAGGCTCCGAAACCCAAAGTAGAGTCTGACTTCGCGTCGAGTCTGTATGAGTATCTGGATTAGCAATTGAAAGACTGCCTGATGGACGAGGACGACTCAAAGATTTGATCGCATCCCTAGTCCCTGACCCATAATCTACTTCTTTGGCTAAATACAACATCGCTTCCTTCTGCTCTATAATTAACTACAGTTTTTTGCGTTTTCCGAATGACTAATTTATAGAATGTCTAAACTCTTCCTTACCCTCTTCATGCTAAATTTTATACAATTTTTATTTAGCCAAAATCACTTTTATACCTGCGCTCATCTGTTGCTATCCAGTCCGAATTAGTTGTCGGAATTCGCCATCTTTAGACTCACCTCCTCTTCTTCTTTGCGATACTTTTTGACCAACACATATCCTAGGCCCATCAAGGCAATCAGGCCGAGGAACGTAAAAATCGTGGGTATAATGGTCTTGGTTACACTAATTTCTGCGTGCTTCCAGACTTCAAAATTGACGATCTCCTGCTCTTGGCACACAGTATCTATAAGTATTGAACAGAATTTATAAAAATTGCGTTATTATTTTTGTTTACTTTCGTTTCCAGAACAGGGAACATAGTAAGTGTACTTATATTGCTATTTAGTAGGGGTCTCGCTGTAGCAGTAACCGTAGGGAACCAGTTCCGAAGCTGACACTCTTCGAATTTCGTTCCCCGTAGTATAGTAAAGTTTAGTCTTCTTTGGATCTACTGCTCGGAACCTCACTTGGATGGCGTTGTGCAAAAAGAGCTCACCTGCAAACTTGAATTCTGCGGGATACTAATTTCTCAGCTTGGACCAGTAGAACTTGAAGCCGTTGGCTCCTCGGGCCACGTAGTACTTGTCCGTTAGTTCCAGATCATATATCGTCTCATACTTGTAGATGGGAGTGGAGTGCGCGTAGCTATTAATACCCTTAGCGTGGAAAACTTCCATAAGGTAGTTAGAGTTTCCTGCTTTGCAATTCATCACAAAATATTCATAACCCCGGACGTCCATCGCGAAACAGTTGGGCTGTTCCAAAATCAACCGACCTTGCTTCACAGAAAGTGGGTCATCATTTTGATAGCTGAAGGAGTACAGGCCAGACTCGTAATCCAGCACATAGATCTCATCTTTGTCGATGCTCTCAACGTTGATATCGTGGATGCTCACGGTAGTCCTGTTGAACTCTTTAGCCCCGAATAGTTTATGTCCAGTGAGCTCGTTCTTGGCGTTGAGTTCATAGATGCTGAAGCCCATATCATCGAGAGTCAGTAGGATAAAGCGACGAGAGTTTTCTTTGAGGAAAGTGGCATGAGTGAGTTTCTCGATTGGTTTCCAGCCGGGGATGTCAGAACACTTGCCTTAGTCACAGATGATAGCTGAGTGGGGGAAGATGAGGATTGGGGCATAGTCATTAATCAAGAGGAAGAAGTCTCGGTTATTGATGTGTTGTTCAGTGGTCGAAGGCAGTCTGACTTCTGACTCTTTGACAAGTTCACCTTGGGCGTTCTCCTTAAAGAAATATATTTTTGCCATGCTCGAAACCACGAAAAATGTATTGTCGATGCTTTCGAATTCTACAATCTATTCTTCAGAATTTAGTTCTGTAAGGCTCTTGAAGAGACTTTCAGCGCGGGTGAGGCTGTGGACTTGAGTGTCAAGCCGCATGATGGCCTTGTCTTCATTGAATGCAAGGCGTCGGGGCTTGGCATCGCAATGGTGAGGCTGGTCAGGATTGTCAGTAGAGAGTCTTTCGACTTTAACATAGTAGGCTTTGGAGTGATGCTGTGGAGATACCTCCTTCTCTTGGAAAGTGAAGGTGAGGAGATCTTGCTGTGGGAGTAAATCGGCACGGACTACAAGTAGCAGACAGAGGAGTAGGAATATTCTTTGGAAAACCATATGTAGGTATGTTATTTAAGGAGTGTGAAGGTAATTGTTTATAGACATGGATATCTGTCCAATTGAATTCAGTGGGTTATTTAAAAACCAAGAAAATAGATGAGAGAAAGGACAATTCAGTTTAGTAGTCTATGTTTAAGACGTGTGGATCTATAAAGTGAAGATTTGTGCTTAGTGTCTTTAGATTCCGAGACTGATAATCTATGCAGCTGTCCTTCAATCTCATTCTTATATTTCATGCATGTTCGATACTACTAAATCATATTATTCTGCATAAGACAAAAAAGAATGCAAACCCTGAGTCCCCACCATAGGCATATATTTACAGAAACAAAAGCAGCGATTTGGGCGAATTATGACTGGGCCCATGGTTAAGCCTCGATACGAGCTCCTTCGCTCGCCTCAGGATAATGAATTCCGTGATGGCTGGGAGTCCTTGTACCATCGAATTAAGACCTCAACAAAGAATCGTCAATAGTCAAAATGATAGCTGAAAGACTAGGTATAATCAGAGAGAACCGTAGAGCAGCTCCAGCAGCTGGGGATAACTCGTGTTCTTCTCCTTTCCCACTGACTCTTGGGTCTTGAGGAGTGCCTCCTCTGCAATCCCCTAATAGCACTCGGTCTGAAATATATATTTATGCCCTTCAGGAAAGATCGCCTGTACGTGAATCACTCCCGTCTCCTTGCCCTGGGACTTTTCTTTGAATTTCTCAGTCCTCACGACGCAGTCAATCTTCTTGCCCATCCATGACTCCATCTTATCTTTTAAGTGTGTGTGGGAAATAGCTGCATGCAGGGCTTCATTGAATTCTGAGATGTTCTAGGCTGATAATTTGAATGAGTGATGGAGAGAAACATTATATTTGACCCAAGACTGCAAGTCAGAATTCTGGTTCTGGAGAGTCTGTAGTTTTAACTCGACTGAGTTGAATGTATAGTTGCCTTTAGAAGTGGATTCAGGCCTTCGGACTTTGATGCCGATCCCAGTAAACCCCTTTTTGTAAATATATAGGTCGAGGATGCTTCTTTTGGAGATTTCGAGAGGTTGTTAGGATGTTATTGGTCTAAATGTTCTAAGTTCTGTGGTGCTTCTGTGCTGCATATGTCTAGGACTAGGAAGTAAGTTAGGTTGGGGATAGAAGGGTTAGTTATATTAAGAATGACTTTTTACACTATTATATTATTTAAAAACGAGGGGGTATGTGTTGGAGGTATCCAACACTATTTATGAGTAAAAAATAGAATTGAATTTTTTGAAAGAAAGTTTCACGGATCGTTATTTTATTGAAAACAATCGGATAATATGGCCAAAGTCCCCTCAAATTACGAATATTGATCAGTATTTGCTAGTCCATGTTTCCTAAAGTTCAAAATATATTTTATCGTTGTGTCTTTGAAAGTAGTTTTTCGAGTATTTGACTATCCGATTAAATAATTACTTCTCATTATATTTAGAGCGTACCAAATATTGTATCAGACTGGCAGTTCCATGTGGTCAAACTTAAGCATGAAGTATCGATGAGATATGAATAGGACGTACATGATTTCTATCTTGATTGAGGTGTTGTTCGTAAGTGACGTGGGGTTGGGGTTGGGGTTGGGGGTTGGGGTTGGGGTTGGGGTTGGGGTTGGGGTTGGGTTGGGGTTGGGGTTGGGGTTGGGGTTGGGGTTGGGGTTGGGGTTGGGGTTGGGGTTGGGGTTGGGGTTGGGGTTGGGGTTGGGGTTGGGGTTGGGGTTGGGGTTGGGGTTGGGGTTGGGGTTGGGGTTGGGGTTGGGGTTGGG
>JAKZAN010000163.1:0-71775 GCA_023053545.1 Lepidurus packardi
CCCCAACCCCAACCCCAACCCCAACCCCAACCCCAACCCCAACCCCAACCCCAACCCCAACCCCAACCCCAACCCCAACCCCAACCCCAACCCCAACCCCAACCCCAACCCCAACCCCAACCCCAACCCCAACCCCAACCCCAACCCCAACCCCAACCCCAACCCCAACCCCAACCCCAACCCCAACCCCAACCCCAACCCCAACCCCAACCCCAACCCCAACCGAAAAAAGAGCTAAGAAGGCAAGCACCAAAAGGAAACCTTTTTAAACAGTACTTATATGGACACCAGATGACAAAGGATTGAAAGACCACGGCATCTGAAAAGAAAATTCAATTTTTATGCATGATAGTTAAATATTTCACTCAACACTCACTTTGTAAAATACATCATCTATTATAGATCTTTGATGAATCCCTATGGTGTATTAGTCAGAATCACTTATGTTGATAATATGATTTGGACCTTTAATATGGAAAATCAGAGCCTAGATAAGAGATATAAAATCATTATCATTAATAAGAATCCAATATTATATTATTGCAAATAACAACTATTCAGCATGTCAGAAACAATCCCTCAAGTAGTGATCAACGTCGTTGGCTGGATATACTTCATCGCATGGAGCCTCAGCTTCTATGGTCAGCTTGGACTTAATTTCAGCATGAAGAAGTAAAAATCCTATTGCATTCTAATTTTTTATATTTCTCAGTGTTGAGGGCATGAACTTCGACTTCCTGGCTATGAACCTAACTGGCTTCACTTTCTACTCCATTTATTGCTCTTATGGGTATTTTAATCCCGCCGCTTAGGCTCAAACCGGAAAAGTAGATCTGAATGATTTGGTGTTCTCATATCATGCTGTGTTCATAACAATCCTAACTGTGACTCAGGCACTCATTTACCCAAAAGGAAAAAATCGTATTATGATTTGGACTATTCTCATGCTTATTGGAATGTGGTCCTTTTGTATGATCTATGGTACCCTTTCGCTAGGAACAAAAACATTGTAGCCTTCACCTCGACTTGGAGTAGTGGCTTTTATGGGATACTTTAAATTAGCTATTTCATTCCTCAAATACCTGCCTCAGATGTATTGGAACTACAAGCGGAAATCAACTGTGGGTTGGAGTATCATGAATATTGTGCTTGATTTTACAGGTGGTTTCTTCTCATTCCTCCAGATGGCTTTATAGGCTATCAATGGCTTAGATGTGCCGATTAACCCAGTCAAGCTCGTGTTGGCCATCATGTGTATGTTCTATGACCTTATCTTTATGTTCCAGCATTATTGCTTGTACAGGACCAAACCAAATCAACCCTCCGCTATCCCTAATTAGTCTATTAGATAACCTCTAAATGGAGTTTCTACCCCCCTAAACCAGGCTGCATAGGATAATGAAGAAGTCTCAAGCAGGAAACAGAGTAAAGAGGGAGAAATTGATGACTTAAATAAAGAAGAACGACAAAAGCTGACAACCCTTTGAAGTAAATAAGGAAAAATAATTGATTCGTTGTCTTTTTAGGAAACAATTAACTGAGAATGAAATAAGGCATATATTATAATTTTAAAAGAAACTAAAAACTTAAAATGATTTTTTTTATATTTTGGATAGCTTTTAGTATCAGAACCCATATAATTTTACTTGGATCTTTGATTTTGAGTATTGCATTGGATTAGATGGTTCTCAGTGGAGGTCCTCGACAGATGTCATCTTATTGAATATGAGCCTTAAAAAATAGCTATGGATAATTTGAATGAGGAAAAAATATTATTAGACGGATGATTTTATTATTTATAAAATCGGAGGCATTTCAAGTATTTTCTTGATCTAGGTATAATTTGATCCTTCTTGAATTTTGTGTCAAAATTAAGACTGGAATATTTTCTTTCTCCTTGTTCCTAACTCGATCCTATTTTGGCAACCCTGTGCGAAAGCTTTACTTATCATATTTCTAATACTGTTTCTCTTAAAAGTACATCAAACACAAATTTGAATTTATAAGTTCTTTTACATCATATCCTATTTAACTCAACATTTATCCTTCAATCAAACAGGCTTTCAAGAGGACCTTAATGCTTTCTGTTGTCTTGCTTCTTGATATTTAAAAAGAATCTACGGAATAATTCAGAACAACCCTCTTTGCGAACTTCATCAAGGTGAGCAAAAAGATACTGACTGTACTAATTCACTAATTTGGTATTCTATCCATTTAGTATTTTACGAATCTGCTTTTATCCCACAACTCGATTATACCATGCTTTGCGAACGTGCCTATTTTTGTTCCAACATTCCCATATAGATCTTTCTTGATTTTCTGCAGAGGAATGCATCTCTAATAAACGATCCTTACGCTTGCTAATAGGTAATAGAGCTCTGTCATATTGCTTTGAGTAAAATTCTGCTTTAAAGATAGAGAATGCTTCTTTCAGAAAGGTCTCGTATTTTAGTGCGAATGTACGAGCTCTTAGAACAACAAAATCTATGTAGCTATTGCCAACGTTTTTTATCATTTCTGTGGTTAGATTGAAGTTTTTGAGGGGTTCCAAATGACCTTTGTTATTTTATTTTATGATTTAGAAAAGTATCTTTTTCGTACTTTTACACAATATGTACGAAATCAGCTCAAATAGCTATTTTGACTTTAATTTGTGTAACCCAATTTCGTTGGGATCCACGAACTTTCCTAGCTTTTCATATCCTAAGGAAACGAAGTTAGTATTCCTGCATTCATAGTAGAATTCCAGTTCGTTGCTATTCAAGTTCAGTGTTCGTTTAAAGAAATACATGTTTTACTAGTTCTAAAACTCTGATTCTGTTTATCCCTCTTTTTTTTCCTTCAGTTCAGGTTTGTTGATATCTCTATTTTTCATGCGATCAT
Organism: Lepidurus packardi; assembly: GCA_023053545.1. Classification (NCBI taxonomy): domain Eukaryota; kingdom Metazoa; phylum Arthropoda; class Branchiopoda; order Notostraca; family Triopsidae; genus Lepidurus; species Lepidurus packardi. The sequence goes on from JAKZAN010000163.1 coordinate 2,884, forward strand.
TTTTCTCTTCCTATTAAGATCCCTCAATATTATCCTAAATAAGTTTCTCGTGCTATCCATCCTATTCATCCTCCCGAAGCGCTTCATACTATGCTCCTGATGACTCTTCACTGCTTGAATTCATATTGTTTTCTGCATCTATTTCCTTTCGAAGATCATGATATTTTTTTTTAAAGTCGTAGAATGTATTGTATTCCCTACTGAAGTTGTATGAAAGATATTTTTTTAGATACGTCGACTCCAGCTTCAACTGTGGGCATGTCTTTGTAAATATACCGTTTTAGTCTTACTACTCAGGTTCTTAGTTGTTGATCTCTGGAAGAAGATAAGTGATCCGCCTAGAAGAGAACGTCCTCCTATGTAAAGCTCCTAAAAGTCTTTTTGTGAGAATCAATCTAAGCATGGTGCTAAGTTGGGAATGCATCATTTTTATACAATCCTCGGAAGGCTATTCATACAACACAGACATCATCACCTTAGCTAAAACTTCATAAAAAGGATAGTTTGGTAAATGAATGTTGCTAGATAGCTTTAGTGCACTCGCCATGCCCTGACCTTTTTTCAAACCAAGCTCCTATATACTTTCTAATGAGACGTTGTTGTTGCTGTTATCTCCTATATAAAGCTTTGGTGAGTGGAAGCTGAACCTTTTATGTATTTCCTTGACATTATTCACGAAACTAGGCTTTGCTGAAATGGAATTTGATTCTTGAGTCGGCATGGGCTGACCTATAGTTTGCATATAGTTGAGTATTTTTAGCTGATGTTCGGGAGAGAGATACTAGAACAGATCCTGGAGCTAGGTTTACTTAAGTGAGAGGAAATACTCATAACCACTTTTGCTTAATAAGTCTGAACTTAAAATTTCTAATGCTTTCTCGAGGGACATTTTTACTTTTTTTAATATTATTACAACATAAACCATCTGATTTATAATCCCATTATAACTAAAAAACACTACATTCATTAAATTATAATTTTTATTCATTCCATATGTTTTTCACTTCAGCTCTCAATTCGTCAATACATGTCACCCGTAATCCTCCCGTTCTTGTCCTTTCTGTGAAATAGCTTAAGACCAAGACGACATCTTTTGCGTTCCCCAGTTCAATAATGTTAGAAGAATGCCTTAAGGTAATAAAGTTATTTTATCTGTCCATCATTCATTCTAAAACTCAGCGAATCAGTCATGGGAACTTGTACAATACCTAAAAAAATAATTATTGGATATCTATCAGCTGAGATGTAATCTTTTGCAAAGAGACGTGCTGAAGCTGTATGAGTGGCGGCCAAATTTTTTCCGTTAGGTTTTATGTTTCTAGAGTCCGGAAGATCTATTCAGATAATTGGACCGAAACTGCGATGGAGATCTAAATTAATAGGAGCAGATGTCTTTATTTTCAAAAATAGTAGCAGCACTGATGCACTGCAAAGAGTAGTTGATCAGAAGTCAGAAATATAACGAGTTTTCAAAACTATTGGCCATCATAGAAAAAATCGATTCAGAGCTCCCTTCACTCGAGAATAACCTTAGAGTCGCCATTCGCAACAAAAAATTACAATCTTCTACAGCTAATAAAGACTCCGCTCTCAGAAACTTTAGCCTCCTCTAACGAAAAAATAAATTGTAGTTTCAAACTTAACAAAATAATAAGCTCCAACAGCTCAAAACGAAACACTCTCAACAGCTTCGCTAACTTTAGCAAAAGATGGGCTAGAAGGATATCCGAAATCTATACACTACCAGACCATCAAAGGCAATGAGGGAGGCAAAAGACACTTATCTCCTTCAGAAGCTGGCTCCTTACAAGGACTATCAACAAACCATCAACTTTTAATGCAAAACTCTCAGGAAGCAACTACATCATACAATCGATTCTGAAGCGCAGCGCATCAACTAGACTATAGAGGCTTCGAAAAACCTAAGGCGAAAAAGTCTTTTTTTACATCAACAGAAAGAGTAGGACCTTACAAAAGAAAGATTAAAAAGAAAGCAATAAAAAATGACGATAGCACTTAATGAATAAAAAATTATAATGGAGAAAATCTACACTAATAGACAGAAATCTATGCTGAGTAAAGATCAGCATGAGGCAAATAGTCATATCGACCGGATTAGCAAGGTATTTAAAGCTCGTCGGCAACGAAGTGATACCAAACGTATTTAGGAAATATTACTTGAACACAATGATATAAGTCAGTTTGATTCGCACATGGAATCAATGACGAGTCTATACCCCAGTAACTTGAATGGATCCACAACTCGAAACTACGGGTATTTTGGCTATTCACTAGTAGAGCAAACGAGGAAGGCCTTGAATAAAAGTGCTAATTAGAGTAGTTATAAATAGATTGATGTGACAAGTCTCGTGGCGTCGCCCTAAAAACATCTGCAAAGGGAAGATAAGAAGGAGATGGCGAACAAGAAAACATCATTTTAGCTCTCAAAGAAAAAAAGTTTAGCAGAGTTGTATGATACAAATCTCAATCTCAAATGCACTGAAAATCTTTACTGAAAACAAACATGAAATATTGGGAACGATTCACTTCGTTCTTTAGGTTGATAATATCGATGTATCATAATTTCTTTATTATTGGATTGATCGAATCTTGTGCGATTGGATAGACTGGACTAAATAGAAATAATTCTAAATCTCAACATAGTTTTCCATTTTATTTTTTATTTTTTAATGATAAGAGAGGGATAGTTTAGTATCTAATGACCTACATTGTTCTCACAGAAGATTGAATTCACCGAATAGAAATATAAGCAATGTGGCTTTTAACTGAGTATCAATACAAAAGCAGTGTTAATCATTTATATTAAACTGAAGATATGCCATACTTGGTTAGCAAATAAGTATTCGAGCAATAACAATATTCGTATTCTCATCTCCAAAAACAGACCTCATCATGATTACATCAAAGAAATACATCCTTAAGTTGAATTTGCTGCATTTTTTTAAAAGTAGTGAGGACTCCAATTCTTCAAAATATACAGCAGAGCGCAAGAAACATAACAATATTGATATCGTGACTGGACAGCCTGGAGTGAATTAAATATTCATTTCTAAAAACAACCTTAATACAATAATACAAAAAACAATGTATTCCCCTACTCTCGATCGTTATTAAATATAAAAGAATGTCGATAAAATGTGATAATAAGCTTTTGTATAAATAGGTATTAGAACATTCAGTCTCACGCAGTTATCATGGATCGCCTTCACTACTTTAGAGGCAAGCTCTCAACTTTAAGGTGAAACCTATTTAATTATTATGGAGACTGCTTCAGAGCTCACCTGGTAGATATGTATAAGTTAGTGACACCTTAAAATATGGCTTAATTGAAGTAGGCTAGATCGACAGCATAGATATTCATGTGTTAATACTCTATTGAAACTCACAAATTTTAATTATCTTAAGTAGTTGCTGATCTGCCTGACTTAGTTATTATCAATCAGGCTCACTTGATGGAAAATTTTATCATTGCTGACAAAACCCTAACGGGGCTAGCCTCGAAAGCCCCTGTTAAGTACATCAAGAAGTATGACAAATCCAACGCTCCCGCGGTCCTATCACTCAAATAATCAATGTCTTCTAACAGCCCTCTCCTTTCCACCGCTCCTCGACTATCTCGGGAAATGCTTCTATAAAAATGTCTAAGAGTCTGCACCTCCTAAAAAAAAATTAAACACCTGAAGCACATTGCGGATTCGATGACCAATGATAGTGAGTGTCAAACGCCCATGTCGCCGAACCGCAGCACCGCTAATTTTAAAACTTTCAAAGTTTGTTCACGCACAGAAGAAATCTAGGCAAGGGCTTAAGAACTGTTTTTATCGAAAACGTGGTATAATCGCAGAGGAGACTCGGAAGAAAGTAGGTAATCTCCACAGATAAGCCACAAACGTAGCCACCATTCGGGAAGTCAACGTCATCACCACTGTCCAATTTTTCGATACAAAGTAATTCATAAAAAATAATTTCTCCACATTCTAAATTAGAATCCTACACCTCCTTTCGGCTATTATGAGAAAAAATACAAATTGGTGGAAAGAAAAGTGCCTACTGTAGATATGTCGCATTGCAGCAAATCAAAACCTAGACAAATCGATTATGCAGCACCCAATAATGTCAAATACACACTAATTGAGCCGCGTCCAGTAATATCTTACTCATTTCATGATGTTTAACCACTTAGCTCACATTCAATATGAAGAAGCAAATGGCTCGCGAGCCGTGTCCTAACAATAATCGTAAATAGGATCCAATGGATGGAATGGATATAAGGCAGCTGGAGCTGTAGTACGAGTTCAATGTAAGGCAGCAAAAAAAATATCCTATAAGCATGCCTAGTCCTAAACTGCGGTTTGCTATCGATGGAAAAAATGCTCCTTTTTCGATGAATTAGATCAACAGTATGAACATGGAATTGCTGAAGAAGTACAACTTTAACGACACAGACAAGAAGTTCATGTACTTCAAAAAATTAGGAAAACACTGATGGATGACAAAATAGTAGAATTACGTTAGTTTGCTGTAATAAGGAGATGAATAGTTTGAAACAGTATGAAATGTTGCCGAATGAGAATGTTTCCCTCTACGTCGATCCGGATACCTATCATTTTTGACTTCCTTTAAATTACTAGCTGCTCTTTTTTAAATATATTCTTTTGAAACGCATCCAGGATTCTAATCAATCATGATCCTCACTACTATCTGTAACCTCCCGCCGACAAAACTATCATGACGAAGCATCTCATCATTCTTTAAAATATCATGAAATGACACTTCATCGATACAAACACAATAGTTTTTCGAAGACCAGTATCAGTTATCTATCATTTTGGTCTCCTTCAAACGACGGTATTCCGATTGCATGTGGAAAGTTCATTCTTATAGACTCCATATTGTCGTCGACCAAGATCATTCTCTTATTTTAGGGATTGGGGATTCTCTTGAGATTTTTTATGAAGGTCCTGTCCTTAGAAACGCATGACTGAGGAATAAGAAAATGTGATGCTTACATCTCTATAGAATCTCTTTCTGATAACACGTTGTCGATCAAGAGCATCGATGACGGCGTCAGCGTACTATTTTTTTCCTGCCGTGTAGACATAGATATCGAAAATAGTTGACGTTGATTTAAGAAATTCGTCTACCAAGGGCCTGCGATGCACACAGTATATCTCCTCAAGTGAGCTCTGCGAATTAATAAAGACGATGAAATGATCAGATACTGTTGCTATAAAATAATTGGCGTGCTAGGGCGTGAGAGGATTTCGACTATAGATAAGAGTTTCGTCAAGATCTAATACTAAGATCATTTTATTGTTTCTGGCCTTCTATATGATGTCTTATGGCACCTGAAAGGGTTGTTATTGGGCAGTGCATCTGTGCAGGTAGTTTTTGAGCTATGAAGCTGCAACGTGGCAGAAAGTTGAGGTGCAAGAGAGTACTGATGCAAGGACGAGGAGCGGCATAAGAAGTTGTCTGGGGAGTGCTCCTTACTTGGAGGAGGCATAGAGTTTTCGACCCATGTCGAAGAGCGCATTTTTGATAAACATAGCCCTTGCTTCTTGTGGATGTGATATGCTTTTCAATCTAATAGATTAAATTCCAACCTGATACCATAAACATAGAATATTGCGAAACTGACACTCATTCCGGGAGTTGCCTACATTTTATATGAATTCGCCAGTCCTATTTCAAACAACTAAATATTATTTTCATTCATCATCTGAGCATCATCAATTTTGTTATCCAAGCCATTGATTTCAAAACATACTCTTCCATACAAGACTGTCCATCAGCACACTATTATCGAAATGCCTTTGTAGCTCAGCTGGGAGAGCGTAAGACTGAAGATCTTAAGGTCCGTGGTTCGATCCCGCGCGGAGGCAATTTTTATTCGACTCACCAATAATATCAAGTACTCTGCCGTATCGAATTCTGACTATTTTTTATCAGGAAATTGATAAAGACTGGTTAATCTTATGTGGAAGAGTAGCAATCGGCAGGCAGGTACGACTATGTATGAGCAAAATAATTAGAAATATATATATATATATAAATAAGTAAAAGAATAATGGGGAAAGGATCGTCTGAGAGCTCTCAGTCGCGAGAAAGATAGCAAAAGAAGAAGAATAAGAAAGATAAGAAGCTGAAGAAGGATAAAAAGGAGCAACATCATTCCTAACAAAACAAAAGCTCTCAACCCCAATAACTTATCCTTTCACAGCAATCTAGGACTTTGTCAAAACCATATCATCAAGCCACTGACCTTTATCTACCTCCTAAACTTTCGGAACTGACAGAAAAGCCTTTCGTTCCACGCACCCACATTCCGTGTAGACGATGCCAAAAATAAACATTTTCGCTGAAGCTGAAACAATGCTCGGCTTGTGGATATCCAAAGTAATAACGACCTGCGAATTTTCCGCAGACTAAGGAGATTGATGTAATGGAAATGATACGGTCTGGGAAATTGGTGCATAACTCGTATGCACCAATATTAATCGAAGTAGTGGTGAATGATCGAATGGGCAGGAAGAACAGAATAAAATGTAGCCCTGAAGACACTATAATGAACCTAAAAAAGCTTGTCGCTGCGCAGATTGGGACAAGAGCAGAAAAGATTAGGTTGCAAAAGAGCTCGGTGATTTATAAAGATCATTTGACTCTGGCTGATTACGAAATCAAGGATGGAATGGGGCTTTAAATGTATTATGATTGAGTTTAAAATGAGGGATCAACAAGACCTGCTTATACAATTATCTCTGTTTAAGAAGGTATCCACATTTAATTAACCTTATAATCATCCAATATCTTTTAAGCAGGTCCAAATGAGTTGGAAATCTCCTATACTTCTCTCCCTCCTAATTCTTGTTGGCCTCGTGAGCGCGAGAGCCCCGACCCCTATCTGCCAGGCTTACCCAATCGTCCACCAGGTACCCGTCACTGTTGGAGAACTTCAGCGATTCGACCTCGAGTAGCTGTTCAATGGTATATACATCTACAACCATCACTTCGTGTTCCCTCCCATCATTTCAATATGAGTTTAGGCTACAACTTGAAATTCAAAAATCCTGATGTTGACTTCATCAACATTATGGATAAATACACCATTCACTAAAAGAACTTTACATCGAGCATGAACTTCACATCTGCCAAAATATTTGGCAATAGTAGGTTTATGGGGATGCATGCAGATGGAGATTCCACCATTCTGTATTTGGGCATGAATGACGATTTGTCAGGAGTCACAATCGATAAAATTTTAACCGTCGAATCCTCTGCGAACGTACTTTGCTACGACGTTTAAGAAGTTTTTGATCGCAATAGTACTACTAACTATGCAATCATAGACTGTGGTGTCTTCCGTATGGGTGAACTCAGTATCAATGAGTTTTACTATGTGGATCTCTCCACCTTCAAAGTCACCGAGTCATCAAAATATACAGATGTCTTCGTGAAGTACAATACCCTAAGCAAGAGATACATCCATCTTCAGCACGATCCCATCAACGGGCTTGACTACCTTTATCGAATTATTCCAATGGGCGGTGTAGATCAAAGCCATCAGTCACAAACCTATGTCTAAATTTTCGAGATCACAAAACCAATGGAGCCTTACATAATTGATGTAATTGACCACACCGTCCTCGAGGCTAAAGAGTTGGCGATTGCTGACTTCAAGTTCTATGAAGGCTTTCTGTATCTGTTGGCCTATAACAGAGGTGTTTATGAAATAATGTTAACCCCCAATCAAAGGGTTGAAATACGGAGTGTTTTCCCGGTGAAAATGGATGTCTCCAAACTGTGGGTGAGTAGATTAGGCTTCAATGACAATATCAATATTGTTCTTTCGAACGGCAACAGTATTTATCAGTATGATTGGCTGATCGGGAAGGACCCCGTGCTCAACACAAAATACAATCTCATGCCCAATTCACACGTTGAACATCTTTTCACCGATGAAAACTTTGTTATCGTCTCGGCCAGAGCATTCTTCATTAATCAAACCATTGACACTGAATACAGGAAAATCTGGGTTTTTAGCAAAAAAAGCACTGCATATACCAATGCTTTCCTTTCCTTTGATCTGCCATCGTAAGGTTCATTTCACATGGTCTATCAAGAGCACGTAGGAATTCTCTCAGTTTTCGGCAACTATCGTTCAAGGAATATTAAACTAGCACTACCCTTTGTTCAGATAAATCCTCTCAGACCAGATCTTGCCAAGAAAAAGATCGACGTTACGTTTAGTGCGATTTCTACAGAAGAGAGCGACAATAGCAGCATCTAATGTGCACAGTATGTGACTCTGACAATTCTTTCTCCGGGGGATTTCTCCGTCATTAATACAGGAGCAGAGGTTAGAGGAAAATATGTAGTGGACTCTCCCGATCAAAGATAAATTGATGTGATGAGATACTTCTTTGGACCTTTCCTGGAATACAATGTGGATGTTACGACATAGAAACTGGGTTCTCCGAAGCCTGAAGTGCTGGTTGAAAAAACACTTCGATATATTTTCAAATGGCCTGGAAGCCCTGACCCAAAAGATATTGTGTTCCTAGACTTTTTCAGGTAGAATGATCTAGAGAAATACATTTATGGGTTCATCCAAGATAAGAGCGATATGACTTATTATATCAAATGCGCTCCTGGAGCTAACATTGAACTGAGATGCACAAGTATTTACCAAATAAACCTGGGCAGAGGCAAAATCCTCAACATATCTCAGATCACCGATAAAAATTAACGAAGAGTTGCCTTTTTATTTTCTAATCGGCCTTCAACAGCCTACGTTTACTAGGTCCTTCCCAACCAGATTCGCCCCTATGGCTATCTGGAGTATGTAGGAGAGCTAGATAATGAAGTTACTTCTCTCTCAATTACTAATGGGCTTCTCATGATCGCCTTTAAACTTGGAAAAAGAGTTGACATCTATAAACTAGATGACATCTATTCATAATCGGAACCCTCTTTGGCTCGTCCTGCATTCAGACTCACGGCCAATACAATGAAATTCTTTGGAGTGCAATACTTCGCACCTGTCAATGCAGAAACATCTCCATCACACCCTGGCGTGCTATTTTTAAAGACCAAAACTTCGTTGATGGCGCTAAACATAAATCAGTATGGATTCCCTTCTCTTCTATTCCAGATTCCGGTACACACTGAGTATGATTATGAAATCAGCAGGGATAACGTACTTATTATCACTCAAAGTGAAGTCTCTCTGTATCAGCTCGACACTCCTCTACGTCGCAACGCCAATCCTTATTTGCAACAGACCTTTGATCATAGTTTCACTTTAGGTAACTATGCTCAGCTTGTATCCGACCAGTTCTTTTATCTTTCTGATGCTGATGAGATAGGTGTCATCTACCCTGATCGACCATCGACGAGCATTTTCTACGAGAGATTGAAAGCGAATGCTAAGGTGATGCTGATGGATGTCGTAAAATATGAGGACCGCGAATATGTTTTTACGCTCGACAGAACAGGAATGAGCAGCTGGGAGATTTATCTTACTCCGAAAATCAATCTTAAATGGGGAGATAATCAGAGCAATTTTAGGGTAGATATTTACGCCAGAAATGACTATTCGATGTCGAACCTGAGCACCGTTAACTTCACAGTCTACAACACCACATAGATATCTATTGTTCCGTCCGAGAAATTCAACTAGACGCATGTGAAGAATCTTTTGGTTTTCCCCAATCCCAAAAATGATAAGCATCCTCCAAACAACAGATCCTTCGACGAAAGAAACTGGTTCAATGGCTCCATTTTGAGGTATGATCTCGAGTGTAAAGATTGCAACGATGCAATTAGAATTAAAAATCATGTCGAAGAGGTTAGAGAGATTCTGGCTGCTCGTGCTGTTTACGATATTGAATCAACATATGATGGAGTATTCGCACAGCAATATGATGCCGTATTCAAGACCTATCTCAACGACTCGATAGAGTCCATTGCTCGAATCCCCACCAATATGAACGGAGAACCCTGCAGTAAAATTGCTGTTCCTACTCACCAGATGTTCACAGTTTCCCTGTGTGAAACCGGTAACGATGTTAATATGTATATCACGAGTTATCTGACATAAAAGCCTTTCACATGGGGTCCTTCCAGATCTGAGGCTCGACAGGTCATTGAAACCAAAATAGTTGACCAAATCCTCATGATAGTGGATAACGAAGACGACCCCTTTGCTAGAAACGGAGGAGTATATCTTTATCACCTGAATTTAAATCCCGACGACCCAGAACAATTTGCACTGCTGGACGTTGTGGAATCGGACGATTTGCAAATTGAAGGCTTTTATGGCCCTGCTTTCATCACCTATGCTGAGCTGCACAGGCCAAATTTACTAAAAGACAGCTACCGGCTCATTCTGACAGAAGGCCGCACTGGTGGAATTTTCTTTTTGACATTCATTTTGAGTGCAGATCGCAACGAGATAATCTACTTGTCGAAGACATACTTGAACATCAATAAATTCTTTAGCTCGGAAATCCTTATTCCCGATCCCTTGAGAATATTTACTGTGTCCATTCTCAACCACGACTATCAAGAGGCATTCATCCAATATACTCTACTCGTGACTGTCGCAAATTGGCACCATATTCAAGTCAATGTCACCCTGAGAAATAATGATGAAAAGATTATTGGTGTCGATGTAGTAAGACTGTATGAGAGATATCCATGGCAGCTTAAACCTTATGTCAAAGTAAAATTCGGAAAAGATGGTTTCTTCGCAGTTCCTTATTTGAACTACAACATCTCTCGTCAAATATTGGCAGTGTATGATACTGCAGAAAGCTCTACTCCTGCTTACTTTATCCGAAACAATCAGAATGGTATATAGATCCCTGTTTCGAGAGTGATGGGGTCTCACTGGATAAGATCATCTTTTGAAATCACGTATGATTTTAACCAAACTACGGATTCTGACATGGACAACCTAATCTTCATAGATGTTGACGCTTACAATTTCACGGATCTGCACGTTTCAAGAAACTTAACTGTACTTTTCGAAGGCATGCCTGAAAATCAGACTATTAATGTCGTAGCACACAACACTTTCAGTCGATATGAGTTCAAGATGGATTTCGGATTTGGCCCTGATGTTCACCCAGATAACGAGGAAGTGGTTGAAATCATCTGGATCATCATATTGGTAGTGGGATTCCTCATGATAATTGGTCTTATCTTGATTTGTGTCAAGCAGATTAAGAGATAAAAAATTGCGCAGCTCTCTGAAAATAAGGAAAGCCTCATAACAACCCACGATGAAACTGGATTCCAGAACGCCTTCATCAACAGAAGCTCCATCGACCCCGCAGAAGCTAACCCACAGTTCAGAGAATCCACGCAGTCTGAAGTTTGAAATGATTTCCAAAGGTTCCATTAGTTGTTATTTGCCAGATTTAGATAGAAACACACATATATTCAAGAACAGGCATCTTACCAAAATCATTTGTCTTTGCGCGACTGTCCCCATTTCTCAAGCGCTCTCAGGAATGCTTCAGCACCCATATATTGTTTGAGTGTATCTGTATCCAAACCCATTTCATAAAATAATGACAAGGCTGCCTCACTGTTCAATGCTTCGTCTAATGCGTCGATCGCTTGCAGAAACTGAGGGCTTCTAATGTTTTAGACAAAATCTTGTTTGTTGTTCAGCTGTCCTTCCGGAAGGTAGGTGAGAGTCTCTGGCTATATATTATTCTCACTAAACTTAAGAAATTCAGGAGTAAATATAGAGGAAAGGGGCATCGGTTGGGCTTGGATATGTTATTTGTTATTTTTTGCTTCAAACAGCTTCTTTTGGAGGTTTTGAATAAAATCGAGCGAGAATGTGGGTTGAGGATTGTTTCCCGGGTAGTTCGTTGGTAGGATATTGGGTTGAATTGTAGGGGCCAGACTATGTTTGGGAGATTCTGAAGAGGCTTCAAGCTGACTGGGATGCTGCTCAGACTCAGGTTCAGGCTCATATTCGATGATCTTTGTGATATCCTAGACAACCTTTTCTGGGGAATATGTATCTTCCTGAGCCCAAAAGAAATACTTTTCCTCAAATGATGCAAAACGAAGGACATATGTTGTTTTCTGTTTGGGAACCTGTTGGAACTTGGCATCTCCAGCAAACAGGTAAAGGTCTAACTCTTCTGCATTTTTATCTGAGTTGAACCAAGTGAGTTTTTTTTCTCCATCAGCATTCTAAAAGCATGGGTTCATGAATAATATGTATGGATAAGTGAGTTACGATGAAGACTCTCAGGACGCCCTTTTCCGGCATTGCTAACACCTTTCTTGTGATTTGGTCAAAGGTAAACCTGCCGCACTTCATTTCAAAACTGAATGCCTTTTCGATATCCATCAGTTAGGACTGTTAATGGGAGTTGTTCGCTGTCTTTAATAAGTATTGAACTATGAATTTTCTGGACTGATAGGCATAAATCCTCTTCAATTATTGAGTTAAGCGAGATTCTTATAAAAGGCTAAATAGATCAGCCGAGTGAGTTGTTGGTTGATCACAGCGGTTTTACAGCTTTTGTCAAATATCTTTTCAGTAGTTGCGTGTTTCTAGATACTTGGTAAATCGATACTCCCTTCTTCTTCGGCGCCTCATCGAAACTTCCTCTCTTCTAACAGCTGAAGTCTTTACTGCTTGGCCTCATTTTTTTACCATACGACATAAAACCTTTGTTATTATGTGTTTGAGCCATATTTTCAAGTGATTTTTCTTCCTTTGCCTCGGAGAGGTATTTGGTTCTCACATTCGGGTACTTCGTTATACTCTGTTGTGTATGATGTTTGGGAGCTGAGTTTTTAGTTAGGAGTGGTGTCTCTTTGCCTGGAGTGCAGAAACTTGTATTTCTTTGGTTATTCTGGATGTAAAGTGTCTTGGCTCCATAAGGCCTGTCCACACTTTCCTCTTCTTCTTCTTTAGTAATACTCCGCATCGATCTCCTTTTGACACGATGCTGATGTTCTCGTACAAAGTTATTAACCGTAATATCTGCTCTGTCTAAGTCCTTCGTACTCCTTCTCTCGTTGGTTCTTCTCGCGATTTCTTTGTAAATAAGCATTCTGTACTCTTTGACTGTCAACTTGTTATTTTAGCTGACGTTGAGATGTATCTTCTTCTGGCATAATGGCTAAGTTGACGGATCATGAAACTCCTCCAGATATGGGTGCTTAAGGATTTCATCAATTGTCAGTCTCTTTTTTGGATTGATGTGAAGCATTTTTGAAAGTAAATCCCTCACTTCCTCATCGACTCCAGGTAACCAGTCTCGGATGTGCTTCGACCTCACATGCTTCAGACTTTCTAACATCGATTATCCTATATCAGTCTGTAAAGACTGCAGATCCTGACCACTCGGCATCCCAGTCCAAGTCAAGACTTTTTATATTTGATTGAGAGTGCTATTTCCTGGGAATAATGGCTTTCCACGAAACATTTATGCGATGAGACAGCCTAGACTCCACACATCTATGGCTTTTGAGTAGCATTGTGAACCTAATAGTATCTCCGGGGCTCGATACCATCGTGTGGCAACATACTCAGTCATGACGGGCTCTTGCTAATTTTATGCTACTAGACTACGTACGAGACCGAAATCACAGACCTTGACGAGGCATTAAGAATTAATTAGGACATTGCTAGGTTTGAGGTCACGATGAATAAGTTCTGCGGAATGCAAGTATTTGAGAGCTTTCGTGATCTGGTAGACGATATATTTCTTGTGTTTATCTTTGAGGATGTTCTCGCGAATGACACTGTGGAGGTCGATCTCCATGTATTAGAACACCAAATAGATGTCTTTATCGTTCTCCGCCCGAATAACGTTGTGTAGCTTAACGATGTTCTGGTGGTTGAACTCTTGCAAGTACATGATTTATCTATAGGTGCGTTGCGCGTCGGTTGAGTGTTGGAATGCGTCGAATATTTTTTTTAGAGCCATTGTTTCTTTGGTTTGGCGGTCAGTGACCTTCCAAACGTGGCCATATGCACCGCTACCTATTTTACGGATGAGATCATATCTCTTGAGGATGTGAGGCTCGACTTCGTCTTTCATGGGACTAGATTAGGAGCGTGTATGTAATATAACTTATTAATTATAGGTAATGGAGTGCCGATATGTTAACCGTGAGTGCCAGGAGAATTAGTGCGCAGAAGTCTCCTCTAACCTAACTGCAAATTAAATCCTTCATACTAAATTAATATCTCAGGAGATTTTTGATCACTAAGTTGCTGCTCTGCCTCCCAATCTTCTTCTGTCTTCTTTCAACCCTAACTCTCTCTTCCTACAAGTTCCCCTAATAAAAACAAATCATCCATAACTAATAATGCTCACACCATTCTAGTCTGTTATTGTGAACTCGACTTCAAGAATTCCTCGTACTGCTGCTCATATTTTCTATCTAGCTCAAGTATCAGGTCAGTCATTTTGAGTGCTGCACGGTAAAAGGAGTATCCACAGACCGATACTACCACGGCGCCATACATAACGTACTTGTTGGCGAGTTTTTGCATATTGGACATATCGTAGAGTTTGCAGAGGAAAGCTGTGTAGAAGAACTTCCATCCCTATTGCTTGTAAACATTGGTTCGGAAGGTTTAGTATTTGTGGGTGTCAGCGGGAAGAGTCAGCTTTTTGGTATTAAGAAACAAAAAACTGCTGGCCATGGTGCTGGAGTCGGCAATCTTTATATGATTATTTGGGTCTACTTTAAATTATTACCTCTGACGAAACTCCAAGTCTCAATTTAATTAAGAAACATAAAGTGTTCCTCGATATCCAGATCATGAATAGTCCCACCAGTACCGCTAGCTTCACACATACCCTCCAAGCCTTACCGTTCCTCTTCAAACTCCTAACACTTATCCAACTCTGCATGGGTGCAATCTCTTTATTCACAACCTCCCTTGCTCAAATACTTTAAAATAAGCCTTATCTCACAGTGTGCTACGTCAACATTTGGCGTATCTTCACCAGCTGGACTGCTGAGTCAAGTATTTTATCAGCCCTACTTGGCATATTAGTGCTGTACTTTGTCCTTCCCCAAATCGTAATACATTTTTATGAGTATCTTTGACTCGTCTTAACAAGTTTAGTAAAAAGGACTATCCACAGTGGTCGTTGCCGTTGATCTTATTCTGATGAGTGCAGTGGTACAGCTACTAGTATGTCTGGCATGGATCCCATTGTACTTGGTCTTCGGAGAAGAATTGAAGCAGGTTTTTTCGGCAGGAGTATGGGGGTATTGGATGGTGGTGCTCACACGAATCTGTGAAAGCGATCCATTTTCTTAAATCCCTTTCTGTTGCATTCCGGTAACTATCAAGAAAAAATACTACCCCCTGAGTATGTTGGTACTTTTCAGTGTTTTCAGCATGCGGTTACCATTAGACTTAGCTGTTGCTCTCATATTTGGCACTCTTCAATGCAGATATTTTGACGCCAATCTCATTAAACTCACAAGATAGCAATATCGGACTCTCGAAATCAGGCTTCTCGGTTTCTTCCGCTAGAGGCCTGATTTCTTTAAAATCGACGCTTGTCCTTTTGCTGGCTTCTTCTGCAGGGGCGAGCTAAACAATGATTACAAGGCATTCTACACTAATTTCCATAGCAGGGATTCGAGATCCGATTCTGTTACATCAAGCAACAGTAGCGCAGGTTCTGCATAGACCCCAAATCCTGTATCCATGGACCTAATGCAGGGAGGAATCCGTATGAGTACGGGTATTAAGCCGATCGTAACAATAGATGATGTGCGAAATCACTGGGCCAACAAACAAGAGGTAAGATAGTGTTTAGAATTATGGAGTAATGATTGGCACTTGTAGGTTGAAGAGGATAAAGAAAGAGATGGAGAAGACAAGGCAAAGAAAAGCAGTTCGGAAAAGGGACGGAATAATTACAACGTATTCTAAGATGAGAAGTGAATAGAAATTTGATAGAGATTGTGCTAAATATATATTGAGGATAAATAAGTGAAACACACTAAAAAATGCTACAACCGAGAATCGAACTCGGGCCAAAGCGATGGCAACGCTCCATTCTACCACTAAACTATTGCAGCTTGTCCACTTTCTGTCGCTCGTTTTACTAATATCCTTGAACGCTCTCCTCCAGAATACTCCCATTCCTCCAAATCACATAAAACACAAACATCTTAGTGGATACACAATCTTCCTTCCTATTTCTACTATTTTTTTTGTCCAATCCACCCACGACCTATGATGTTCTTCTGGTAATCCTGATGAATCACTCTTCGAAGTTTGGGTCCCACTATCCAATACTTCGTCAGATGGTCTTCCGGATCTGAGGTCATCAGCTTGAATGATAGATCTTTTTCCTAAAGATCCTTTGCCTGGAAGTATGTGATTGAATCGTCTGGGAGTTGTTCGAACGTTGAGCTCCCGATGAGTATTAATTTCGACATCATCCGAAATCACGGGACAGAGAGAGTTGGAAGAGGGGAGTTGCGGAGGCTTTTAGGTGAAAAAATGAATATGATGAGGTAATTATTGGGGACTTGTAAAAGTGGGCTCAGCTGAATTTTAGTTTCTCTGGCTGATACGATAGAAAATACTAGTTTTTTCATTTTAGTATAGAGAAAACAGCTGCATATCGTGCAGAGTATTGCCTTTACGCTTGTACTCCAAGCCGAGGAAAGAACACAAACAACTGAAAACCCGAAGGCTCCTCATGCGACGGTTGTAATTTTTGGCTTCGAAAGCCAGCGCTTAACAGTTCTTGGCGGGAGCAGGATTCTTTTAGCGTTTAAGAAGAGGAGGAGAAACAGGATATACGATGAGCTTTTATTCGTTGCGTAGTTCTGGATATGTCATGAGAATAGAACGGACCACAAGATTGATGGTAAAAACCAGGACTTCATTTTTGGCAGGGATAATTTCGAACAGTTGGTTGTTCGCCTAACACTTTTTAATGTACTGCAGAAAGACCTTCTTAAGAATCTCGTTTTTATAGACTGGAAGCATATGCTCAGGGACACTGGCCCTGTCTACAAGGCACAAGTCCAGCGCGTAAATCTTCTCTTTTATTCTGTCATAAGACCAATTCCTTTTGCTTTGGCAATCTCCTTATGCTTTCTCCTTCTTTAGATTCTGCTCCCGAACATAGAAACTTCTCAGCGCTTCACTTAAGAAAAGAACATCCCTATTTTAAGTCTACAGCAGTCGGTGTGCCACGTATTTTGTTTTTGAAATATCTATAACTTCCTAATTGCCTAGTATGCTGTGCTGAACACCGCCACTAATGGGATTTGTTGCGGGCTAGGCTGTTTTTTGAAGGTTAATGGTCGCAGAGTTCTTAACTATCGGGATTTGGCCTTCGAAATCGCCGATGTTCGCAGGCGACGAAGAGTAGATGTGTCTTTCTATAGATAGACTGAAATGCATCTGTTCAAGAGCTTGCCAATAGGGGATGGAAAAACTGAGGTCGTTATTATCATGAAAAGTGTTGGGAGGAGTCTTCTATGTTTATGCTTGCTTTTTTGTCATCAGACTTAAATTTGTATTATACATACCACACATATTTATAACCCAATACCTCCTTCCTTATCAATACAACTCTTCCGATTATTCTAAAAACTCCTCCTCTCCCTCAAAGTAATCGTTAAGCTCTTTCAGCTCCTCGTCTTCCTCACATTCAGAAACCTCCTCTCCGAAGTTTTCTTCCTCACTCTCACTACTTAGCTTTTCCGACACCGAACTGCTTTATCCCCTCTCTGCACTTTCATTCACTTGCTGGGTCTTTTGAGTGTTTTGCGCCTCCATGCGTGGTCCGGTGACTTCGCGAGTGCTATTTCTTTGTGTATGTTCTAATTCCTTTGCTAATTTCAGTTCGAGGTCTCCCATTTGTCCGATTCCCTGCAGGATTTAGTCATCGAATTCTCCCTATAGATTGTGCTCTTGAAAATTAGATCGGCAGAGGCGATAAATAGAGGCAGGCGAAATTCTAGTCGGGTGGCGGGAGTTGTATCTTAGGTTGGTGTTTTGAGAGTTCTGGCGATTTCGACCCAATAATAAAGACGCAGCACTGATATTATCAGTTTGGGGTCTTTATTCGGAACGACAGCTAGATGATAGTTTACTCGCCTCTATTCCTTCGTATAGGGAAATCTATTTGGAATATAATGATTGCAGAACAACTTGTCTGCAACTCTGTGATTAATCGATTTTCCTTTGCTTACCCTACCGTCTAGGATCTTTTTATATGCTAAGCCCAAAGGATTCGAGTACCACACTTGCTCCAGCTGCTTTTTCGAAAGGGTTTTCATACACGCAGCATATCAAGCCCTTCAGTCTGCGTAGAGGCGCAAGTCTGTACACATCCTTAATAATGTTCTAGCTTATGTCTAGATAGCGAAGTTGCTTCAGCTTCATTAAATGCTCAAGAGTGCCTTGTAGCTTGTTGGCAGAGAGAAATAGTTGAGTTAATGTCGGGATTATGGGAAAATTCTAAAGAGTCCGCAAATCGCAGCGGACAATTAATAGTGTAGAGAGTTGAGTGAAGGTCTGAAGATAGTTTTTAGAACAAGGCTGTAGCTTCTGGAAAGGAATCTACTTTATTGAAAGATGGTCTACGGAATCTTCAGATGCTAGCTACACTTGCTGTTGGATGGTTTCTTCTATTTTCTTGATGAACCGGGTCATGAGTAGATTTTGATAGATAATAAAACAGTATAAATCTTTATACGCACCAAAATCACAACCTAGGTCGAGTTTCTCATACATAATGATAGTATGCGCCTAGACTTATTACCCTCCTCAGATCCAATTACCATCGATTCTGTAGTCTACCTAACACCCAGTACGAACTTTCGCCATCCTAGATTATTCTACTTCGAGAGCTAATGTTTTTTTAAAAAAGACTTCTTGACAATTTTAAGGTTTGTCACGATGTTATAGGCTGTATAATCCAAAATCATACGCTTGATACTATCAAAGGATTCTGCATTTAGGTCATTACACATTTGAAAGACTTTCATGATTTCAGGAGTAAAGAGTGAGTTTTTCCAAATATTTTCGTTGTAGAACACGTTCTCCTCTATGCCATTTGCTTATTTCTTTTACCAGCCGCCTTGGCCACATAAAATGGCAACAGCACCAATCTTAAATTGGCCTCAACTACAACTCTCAACCAAATTCAAAACTATTAGCATATACTCATTATCATATTCTACATCAACGTAGTCCGTAGTCAGTGCCTATATCAGCTACTATTTACTCTTTGCTTTCAGAACCGCCTCTAAAACATAAAATCTAAATGGCGACAGCCCTCAATCAAAACACAGACCAATCTCCCTAAACTTAGAGACCCCTCGTTAGGCACTCTAGACTTCCCCTCTCCATATCTTCTTCCCAAGCTGAACAACTACCCTCTTAAATACAACTGCTCCCAAACATTGTCACTCATAAAAGTAACTATTCCAAATCTTACCCAAGTTTAGACCATCCAGGGATCTCGATATTGAGCTGGAGTTATACTTTGATCGAAATAGTGCTCGTCCTTGCGGCCTTCAGCGTTATGCTCGCTATCTATTTCATAAACAAGGCTATTCCTTTGATGAACTCTTATTACTATCATGGGTAATTTGCTGTGATAAAGACTTCAGTGCCTGGATATCATAATGGGAACGGCATCTTACAGGAGAGCGGAAAACTGGGATTAGGAACGCATTTGAAGAGTATTAGCTATGGATGGATATTGTGGAAGCTAGCGAACCTGCTGTTAGTCTTGGACATTATGCCATTTTCAACTAGGGCTGTTAAAAAATTAGTGCTGTTTTCTGGATGCTTTGCAGTTCTACTGGCTTTAGATATTTCAATGCAGATATCACGAATAAATAGCTACCCTGAATGGATATTTGTGGCTATTTGCTGTCTTATGATCAACACATTAGGACAGTTCCTCGCCAGCAACACCTCACAGAGAGTCAAAGCTCTTAAAAATGGGTTTCTACCTTTTTTTACCTACTCTCTGATAATTGTGATTTACTGGTATGGGCTTCCTAACATCCTCAAAGGGCTTAGAAGTTCTTTCAACAGAACCGTAGGTGCAAAGTCATAGTCTATTCATCCTATCGACTCCTACATAATATTCATGTATTTGTATCCTATTTTTGACACCATGATATTGGCTTTCCAATCTGTCATGACCTTTTATACGACACTCAAAGTCAAAGACTTCATGACTCAGATCCATTGGTTGATGCTAGGATACAGAGCAGGTGTAATCTTACTTGTCGGCTACACTGAGGCATAATTCTATTATCTCCTTCTATTTTTCCTAATGCGCAACCTTTTTGTCAACCATATTCTAAGACTCCATAAAGACATCTACATCAGCATTTGTACCACTTCTTGGATCCTCCCTTACTACTTATCCTATGTTCTCAACTTTCTACCTGTCTGCGGGATTCGTAATATAGTGGTTTCGGATGGTTTCTCTTCCTTCATAACGACTCAGACCCCCACACTATTACTAGGAATTCAAGACCCAAGGCACTATCAGAATAAGGGAAGCACATTTTTGAAGGACTGGGAGCCAATGGCGAAAAGTTTTGTCCCCTGGTTTGTGGGGTTAATTTTCTGGGGAGTGGAAACATTCAGCCAGAAGTATAGACATAGAAAGATGGATTGGAGACAGTTCTTGTATTTGGTGATGGGTATATTTTTATTTTATATCGGTCTGAGTTCGGCGCTGAGCTTGCATGAGCTGGCACTCTGAATGTATATATTTCAGAATAACAAAATAATACTAGCTAACATTACAGGAATAAACAACGTAATCAGCTGAATGTCGAGCCAGGGTGTTGACATCCCCAAGTTATCCAAGATATCTCCAGCCAAAAACCTCACTCGCAATAAACTCACTTCCTTTCACAGCCCACCCCAAAGGTCTATCAATAAACACGCTTCCAACAAGCGACTCCACGCCGACGCATCCCATAAAAAAAGGGTGAAGCTGACGTCTCATCGAGTCTAATCAATAATTCACGCCAATCTGAAAGTCTACGAAGACCAGGCAAAGCGTAGCCTGCACACGATTAATGTCATATCAGAGAGTAAAGTATATCATGTTATTGTTTATGAGTTCACTCCCCAAGTACTCCACAACTGATTATTCGTGCCATGATGTCTTATATAGTTGTAAGAGCATGCGAGCAGGCAGTAGGCGAGGGGTTTGGTTTTTCGATATTTTAATTAGAAAATGTGCATCCTAGACAACTTGTTCAGAGAAAACATTCTTTACAAAGACGCCATGATCTACAGCACACGACACTAAATCATGACTGCCTATCATGGTTCTCTCTAGCTGTCCAGTCTCATCCCAAAAATTATCCAAAACAAATATTCGATTCTAACTTTGCCAAATAACCCCCTTCAACTTTTCTCCCGCGATTCCCCAACACCCCAGACCGACCAGGTAGCTCTCAGACTTAGTTGGCCTGTTACCTACATACTCCCCTAATCTACTATCACCAGCATGTTTTATAAAGCTCATACTTTATGGTTTCTAAAAAATAAGCTTTCTTCTCAGAAACCTGCTGTGTCTTCTTCCTTTTCATTTTGCTAGCGATCTAGTCTATTCGATGGCCTAGAAATACCACCAATCGAAGCTATCAAAATAGACTCTAAGTAGACAGCTGAACACACCACCTATCAAAGCACTGGAAAAAATACAATCCACAATGGCTCCTCTCTAAGGTTGGAGTATCAAACAGCTGGAGGCACTGATACCGACTCTCACAGTAGGATGAAGGATGCACAGGGCCAGCCTTAAATATGCGAATGTTGTTCAGGTACGAACCTGTTGAGACGAAATAAAAAGAGATCTAAAAAAGTGGGGGTAAGTGATCGAAACTGGATATGTTGGACAGGAAGCGAAGAATGCGGGCATAGGAGAAACGGAGATCTCGAAAAACATAAACTAGGGGGGTTTTTTCAAAAGAGATCAGGCTAATACCAGCTGAGAATTCCCGAAAGAGCGATTAAAAAAATAAACTTGTTGTGTCAATAAGCTGGTCAAGTCGAACGACAGGATTCGGCAGCGAAGCCAGAAAACAAAGCTAAACAGAAAAAATCAGTCAAAGATAGTCTCGATCTTTCCAAACACAAAAAGACTCTCGGTCTTTCAACAAAAGCTTCTTCTTTCTTTCAACAAATACACCCAGATAATCCTTATAGTCTCAACTGCTCTAAACATCATCCCCTTAAAAAACTCAAATAGCCCCCGCTTTCCAATGACTCAGCACTCCCAAAGCACATAGGCCATAGACGAAAAAACACTAGCCCACTGAACAATCACTTAAACTCTAGGAAATAGCAGGATTCATGGACTGACCGCAAGTTGCAAACACAAGGGTCAGTATAAAGTATAAGCTAATACTACTGCGCAAAAAAGAGGCAGCATACAGCTGGTTCTATCTAAAGGACCAAGAAATAGAAATTTAGACGATGATGGTTTTGAAGTTTTGGATGAGTGAATCGCAATGCATTGACATTAATTGTGAATATATTATTAGGTGATGAGTCAGATCTGGGAGTGAATAATATCATATTATCAGCTGATAGCATGTTTGTTTTGGATATTCTAATGGTGTTCGCGCCCGTGCTCGCCTACTACTAACAGTACCAGATTGTTCGCCAAACCAAAGATATTGGTTCTTTCTCCACCGACATATGCGCCATCCTCATTATTTCCAACATTGTTCGCATCTTCTTCTGGTTCGCAGAGGGATTCGGCACTCCTTTACTCTTCCAGTCTTTCTTTATGATCGCCGCTCAAATCGTCCTGCTAAAAGTGTGTCTCGAAGCCATTAATCAAAGGAGACCAGTCGATAAGTCTTTCTAGGAGTTTGATCTGTACCGCTTTTGGAGGTGGACTCTTTTCGAACACTATAGTAAACAAAAATACTATTGACTTATTCTTTTATTATCCTCAGTTCGCTTCATCGTTGGCCTCACTGCCACACTCGCATTGCTCACCGCTATCTTTACAGGAATTTTGGCTTCATAAGTGTACGGGCACCTGATTGGATTTTTAGCCTTATCAATCGAAGCCGCTTTAGGCGTGCCACAACTATTGAAGAACCAGCAATCAAAAAGTGTGGAGGGGTTGAGTTACGTGCTTATTTGTAGCTGGTTCGGTGCGGATTTCTTCAAAACTGTGTACTTTATTAGTAGTAAACAGCCGTTGGCGTTCGTAATGTGTGGAGCTGTGCAGCTCTTCGTAGACGTGCTGATAATTTCTCAAATTCGAAGGTATTCAGGAAATCAAACAGCTGTTCTTGATAAGAAAAAAGATTGGAGTACAGACAGCGAATCGCACCTGACAGATTAAAATGTGAGACTACGATCGCCAGAGGGCTCACACTGAAAATTCTGCAAGAAAGCACCGCAAACAGTTCGTAGATTTAAAAGCAGCACTAGGATGTGTATCCGTGTATAATAGTTGATGATATGGCAGAGACCAGTAATTATCTGTTAAAGGCATATGAAAAGATGCGCCACCTGGCTAAAGACTGCGATTTAGAAATCGAGCCTTACAAAAAGGAAAGCCCTCCGGAGCTGTTCTACAGCCACACACTTCGGTTGCTAGACCAGTTCAAGAAATGTCTGGTGAATGCGAAGGCGTAAAAAGTCCACCCTGTCATGAATGATGCAGATTGTAAGACGAGTATGATAAGCTCTAGAAAGCGATGCAAAAAAACGAACAAGATATACGCAGGCATATCGCCCTACAGCAACAATTTAAACTATATAACGAGTCCCTGACACAACAGCTGGAAGAGTCAGAAAAGGTGCGCAAAAACACTCTTTAGTAAACAAGGAAAACAATTCTGCAGCTGAAAGCGGAAAACAACACTCTCTATAACACTAATAAGCGCCTCAAAGATCTGATGCAAAAGACGCATTATGGAAGGGTCACAGAGCTCCACGGCTATGTAAACTCCACTCATCTCAAGCCCAATAATGTGCATAGTAATGCCGGTGTTTCTAACAAGTCAATCGATAATGATTGCACCCCACATAAATCTCATGAATATTCACAAGATAAATCCAAAATCCACAAAAGTGTGATGCAAACTTGTGCTGCTAAAACTCCTCTGGTATCATCACGCCTGAAGGAGACTAGTCGTAAGAGACGCAAACCGATTCAAGTGCCAGCCACTTCTATGAACGACGTCTACACTTATGAGGAATCAAACGAAAAAAGGCATAGTAGTAAGCGCCAGACCTCAACAAGCCAAAAGAAAAGAGAAAACAGCAGAAGCCTGAAATCAAATAAAAGTAACTCGGGTGGAAAGTCGAAGATTCATGATCAAACACGAAATGGACTCAGTAATCTATAAAAAAATACAACCCACGAGCCACGTCGGAAAAAACCAAAGAATAAAAAACCGCTTGATTTGAGTCGTATGAGCGAAAAGCAGCTAAGATTTATGAATGGGAGCTACTATAAAGCAGGGCAGGAGTCTGGCAAGCATTTGAAATCGACAACAAAAGACAATCGTTGAGTATAGGATATTCGTAAAGCATTGCCTAAAGGGATAAAGTTACGGTTCCTACTCGAAATGTGATGTTGGCAAGAAGGTTTCAAAGCTTAAAATGCACATGTTTCCCATTTTTACGACATTTGAGATACTGTTGGTGAGTTGTGATTGGATAATAATGGACTGATTTATAGTTCTCCGCACAATTTTAGGGAGGAAATCATAAAAGGAATTTAGCCAAAGTATAGACCAATCGCTTTTATAGAGGCTTCCTGCAGCAACCCTTTAACATCATCAATACCTCCACACCCATCCTTCCACCACCTGATGGACAATCGACGATATGTTGAGTTTTCCATGTCTTGCTATCAGCAATGATGGATTATACATCGGGGACGGGAGGATGGGTCTGAAGGTCTTGATGATCGTTTGAGGAAGTCTGTGGGCGAGTGGTTGGTCTAGGCTTTTGGTCTTTCAACTCGAAATCTTTTCCTACATACATGTCATTTTTTCCCTCAACTCAAATGGTACAAAACATTTTGAATTAGCCCGGTAATAACGAATCTCTTGTTGCGACAGATAGCATTATTAACATTATCATTATTCTACGGCCATCAAATTTGTGGTACCCACTGGCATTTTCATGTAACTCGTTAACTCATGGTCTGTAGTACTCAATGAATTCGAAGGTAGACTGTTGGAACATTTTGGATCTTCTGCCATACACAACACTTTTGTTTGCATAGTTTCCGTGAACCATGCTTAGGTATTGCTATGTTTGTAGTCCAGTAAGTTTGAAGGAGGGAGGTGAGGCACAATATCAGCGTAATGAATGGCTCGGAAAGAGTTCGGAATTTGAGTGTTGAAGAAACCGGCAAACAGAGAATTGCCGACACGTGGTTGCCCGTAGGTATAAAAAGCATCTACATGTCCATAGTTTTCTTTGAGATCCAGGGCAGCCACCGCAGCAATAGCCCCTCCCAAACTGTGGCCGGTAACATAAATAGTGGCGCCTCGATATTTAGTTGCTAGCAGCTGGACCTGCGACCTCACAGCTAAGCTGACCAATGTGTAAGCAGAGTAGAAGCCTGCGTGGACCTTGCATCCTGTACAGGACTTATATGTGAGTTGCTCAGCATTAAAGTCAGCGATCCAATTCTTGATATCAACAGAACCTCGAAAAGCTGTGACAATAGCGTTGTGCGTTGGATTGTAACCAACGAATCCCTGTATATTAGCCGTGGAATTCACGAAGACTTTCACCTGAAAATTGAATAATGAGGAGTGAAGGAATAGATATTACATCTGTGATTTTGATTTTCTGGCAGGGCGCACAGGTCCAAGCTGCAATAGAAGTGGAAGAATCGTAAGCGGCCTCTGACAGGAGGCCTAGTTAATAGGCCATTTTCTGGTCATAGGCGGAAAAAGCAGCAGTGAAGAGTAGTAAGCAAAGGATATGTTTGATCATAATGGGGAGTTGTGGAGTATTTTTTATTATGTAAGTTACGAGTATGGCTGATTCGTGTTTAAAATAATCAATGGCTATACACTTTAAAATTAGACTCAACAAATATCCTTCGAGCTGAGCTATTAGTTTTGTCACACAAAACCACTATTAACCCTTATGCGTCAGAACCCATATTCTTTGAGTTTCTTTTCCTTGACATTACACGTCTTTTTAGAACGGTCTGTATTCGGCACTTAGCTGGGTGCTGATTTGTCCACATCTGACTCCCTCTTCAAACTTGAAGAACTGCTCGCCAGCCTATGTTTATTCAGGGACTTGCTGGCGAAGTATTAAGAGGGAGAATTGAGTTTTCCTGCATTCATTTTGGTCCACAGTTGGACGCTCAAAAAATTATGGATTTATCTTTTAATGATGTCTACAGTACCAGATTTTTCAAGGGAAATAGAGTGCTTGGCGTGCTGACGGACATCTTCTTCAAGTTGGGTTATCCATGATTTAAAATCAGAGTTGATTTTATAGAACTAAAGCTCCTTGTGTATGTTTTCGAAGCCTGCGAGGAAGATGGGTTCTTTGAGCCTGAGACGTAGTTCCGAAAGGTCCGCAATTTTCTACTGTAATATTTTGATTTTAGGCTGGTAAAATCTATCGATGATGTTGGTTAGTTCTCCTCTACGATCGGCAATAATACCTTAAAGAGTCCTGAATCCTTGATTCGTGTCATTGGAAATCATGTGATATGACTCTTCGTAATCGTGCTTCAGTTTCAAATAGTAAGAGATGCGACTCTCCATCTCAGAAAGATACTTTATGCCTTCTCGTCTTTTTTGGATGTTTTCTTGCAGAACGCGAGGCAATGCCTCACCGACATCTACTAATCTGTGCTGTGCATGAATACTAGTTTCACAGCATTGTTCGCACAAGATATCAACATGCTCCTCACAAAAGAACACGTATGGCTTGTTGTGTACTCGACATTTGGGATGTGAGGTGTTTTTATGTTTACTGAAGGTCTGAGAGCAGAAGGCAGTTTAGGGAAGAGGCATGCTTTAGTTAGGAAGAATGGGTTTTTTGGAAGAGACATCAGACTTTCGGGAATCAGATCGTTGTTTCTTTGAATGAGAAACATGTAGAGATGAAGATGAGGAAGTGTGCTTATTTTTTATATCAGGGGAATCTACAGAAAAATTTTTAGTGACGCTACAGCTGCTCGTTAGAAGGAGGTTGTTGATATCGTAAGTGAAAGTTATTTTTTTGCACTTAGGGCACAGGATCCGATATTTGCTCTACAACTAGCTATTGAACCTCAGGATGACTTTTACGTTTCGACTTCTACTCTCAGTAGATTGGACCCGCATGCGAAACACAGCACGTGTTAGCATATCAGGCTTATAGGTTTCTTTGATGCTTTTAAGCAATAATCGCATATCCACTTCCGGCTTCCCACTCCACGCTGGCTCATCAGACAACAATATACAATCTTCAATTTATGTAGTTCAAAACTCTGAATATAATATCTATGGATTGGTATTTGGTTGAATGCAGCCATAGCCTGGTACTGGATAGGCTATGGGCAGCACTAAAGCTACATAGATTAAAGGTTAAAATCCTTTCATTCATTGAGGAATATACCTTTATCTATGAGCTATATTTATTGAAAGTGTTTAGATATTGAACAAACCTAAGTCCCCTCAGATATCATATAACTCGAACGTGTTGTCCCCTCCTGAGGTCTTTCAGCATCTTTCGAAGTCTATTCTAAGATTCTACTCATCAACCATTCGGGCTTCATGCATCATGGATTCACAAACCGGTCCGTATCAACCATACTGTCTTCGAGCCCCAGTTTTTCACTGATCCTGTCGGTATGCTGTCTCCCTTGCTCCTTAGATCGAATCTATCCTCTCCTAAACCTGCCGAGGAGCGGACTAATTGTTCGAGGTTTGCTTGAAGAATTAAAGTTATGCACTTTCCGATGTTTTTGATGCTTTAAGATATCTCTAAAGTGATTTGACTAGGTGCGTTTTTTGCTTGAAGAAACCTAATCTACATTGACCTCTTACCGCTTTATCTTTTCCGAAGGGTTCGGCTCTCCAAATCTCATTTTGAGCGATAAAATACTACTTGATCTCCTTGTGCCGAACTTTCGTATTGCAGCGGTGTTTGTCTGTTTACATCTATCTCTTTGCTATAGGAACTCACTAAACTTTTAGGCTATCTAGTTCCGTCTTTCTAGATTCGATCCTCGCATAAGACTGGTCTGCAAATGTGATACCTTTCGATTTCCCGAAATGATTATTGCTCCCGATTTCAGTCTTTCCTACGATTCAGTCTACTGCAACCTTATGTCTTAATTGTTGCTTTAGGTTTCATCACTATGTTGTTTAGATGACAATGCATCATCCTCCTTTTATTATTTATCGCACTCATCTGGAATAAACTACTCAGCTCCGAGATCAAGCACCGACTCTATCAGGTATCGAGATTATTGCAGAGAAACCATGGGGTTTTGGATGGAAGCTGCACATGTCGTGGAAATCTAAAGATTGGTCTACGGATGAATCCTAATCTACTAAGGTTGATTTTGAGATTATGGTTAGGTGTGAGTCTAGATTTATGGCTGGAGCTAAGAATGATGGAGAGACTGGAGAGGTTGTTATATGGATGTCAGGGGCTGGCAACCAGGAAAGTGGAACTCCGGAGAAGGCTCTGGTTGATCTGGAATGGATTTGTAGATATTTTTCCTACTGAAATAGTTGAGTTAGTGGCTGAAACGTGGCTGGAGTTTTTTTATCATTTCTGCATACAACTAACAAATTAATTACAGAACTTACTCCAAAATTCACCTTAAAAACATAATGAGCTGTCAAGTATTTCAACGTGTCCCCTTTTTCTCTTATTTTTCCATCAGACTCAGGCTCCTTCTCATCACTATTTTATCTGTTCTCTGTTTTTCTCTCATGTCACTAAACTTTGACTCTCTTGCCAGATAGTCTTGTAGGCTGGTCTGCCATCCAGTACCGTTTGTCTTTATTGTCGTCTATAGTAGTGCCTTTAATTTGAGACTACCTGCCTGACACTGCTCAAACTTGTCCTTAATAAACTTGATATCTCGCAAGTTGACTGTTCTGGGACTCATTTGATTTAGTTTGCTAATAAGTGATGCCTATAGATGGACGTAGATGAACTTATTGGTGTGGGGAACCTGACTATAAACTTGGAGGATCGTCAAGAGTGTCTTAATGCCCAAAATCCCAGCCTTTAAAGCACCTTACACTTTTTTCTACAATCCTTTCAAAAAGATGTTCTTTATATTTGGATCAGTATCTCGGTCCTTTACACAGACATAAAATAGATTGTTCAGAGCTGTGGGGGACAACCTGGCGACATCCGTTAACCCATATATTTTATGAGGGAAACAGCCTTTGTGGAGCTTGAGACGATAGATCTGGAACCATACATTGATAATAATATTAGAATCGTGGGGATTGGTGACTTTGCCAAGCCTCTAGATCCATTTCCCAAGATTTTGGGAGTCGCAGCGCGCCAGAATCAGTACAATGTTGAATAAGATTTCCTTCTCAATGTTTTAGTCGGGCAATTGCCAGGATCTCTCCATCGCTCTCTCGATTAATTGTTTATGGGATGCTGCGAGCAAACTATAATTCTTAATCAGAACCTTAAAATAATCGTTTCGGTAATTCCCAGTTTCTAGTTCATTCATGATTCGATCAATAATGCTCGAAATCAGCTGGACAGGCGCCTATATTCCGTAGATTTGAGCGATACTTAATACCTCGCAATCAAAGATCAGATTACTCTTCTATGTTTACATTCTCTCCAATCTAACTATACTTTCAGTTTCTGAAGCTTCCACATTCTGAATACGGCACGATTTGTGCTTCAGAAGCACTTTTATCAGTCCAGAGCACTCGATTTTTAGATAGAATGATAATTTTACAGCTCTTCGCACAAGACTCTCTTCATTTAAATGATCGATGGCCAACTCTTGTATTCCAATTACCAACCTTTCTAGCCCTTCGACAGTGATATCGCGAGTATTGAAAGAAGACAGCGACTTGGCCAGATCGGTTACTTCAGACAGCGAGAGGGAGCGTAGTTTTGTTGTAGCTATCCCGAAGCAAATCATTAATTGGGATCTATTTAAGTATTATTCTATTTTGGGTATCCCCAAGAGGTCGAGCACGAACCCAATTTCTTATGACTTGAGTTAAGTGAGCATTCTGTCAAATAGTGTGACCAGATATTGATTGGGTACATCATGCTTAAGGAAGAGAATATGAAGGAGCCCCAACAAATGTTTGTCAGACTCGGCTAGCTCATTCAAAAGCATCAATTCTTTCAGATTGATGAGAAACTATCTAGCTTCCCTCTCATTATATTAGATTTGAACTAGGGAACGAAAAATCAATTTGTAGATTGAGAAGTGGCCTGTATGGGAATTGGTCGAGAGTTAGGGAGTTTTCGAAAGCATGTTGAAGGAAACTGCTTGATTGAATAGGGCAAGAAGCTCTTCGGTTTTGAATGAGTAATATTTAAAGAAACAGCGGATTTCTTAATCACGTAAACTAAAGGCAGGCTTTCGGGAAATCATCTAGAGAAGTTGATTCTTTTCAGGAGTATATTCTCGAAGGGCAAGGAGCTTGGTTATGGAAGCGCAGGCGAAGGACACATGAGGATGGGGCACGGTGCGACAAAATGCATAAATGATTTGCCTTGGCAGGGCTCTTTTAGAAATGTAGAACATAGGAGGGTCCTTTCGTAATATAATTAATTATGGGTGATAGATGACAGAGCCATGTTGGATAAGCAAGACTGAAGCAAAGGTCTTGGCAAGTTGTGCTTCATGCTCTAGTTAGTGGCCTGGTCTTTCAATGAGAGATATTTTATCCAAAACAGCTATTATTATTAGAAAACATTGTTACTAAAATCCAAAACATAAGAAAACCACGTCAGTCAACACACTTACATGAGCGATAACGCCTACGCTAACTACGACTCGGACGAGGCAGAAATTACCGAAGACTTCGGTTTCGAAAAAAGGATTACCACCGAAGCTGATCTCTTCTCCTTTAAAACCACCGACTTGCCTGGCGTCCCAAAATCTGAAAGAATCAAGAAATTTGTGGTGTCGGACAAAACCAAAATTCTCATCACCTAAAACAACAGAGTCTATCGCTGGAGAGTCGAAAAGGATCCTGAGTTCATTTACTACGAGATTCCAGACCCAAGCAGCGAGAAACTCTTCGGAGTTTTTAAAGGTAAGGAGAGACAGCTTTCAGTCCGCAACGTCTTCCTCGACCCTCGTGGCTTCCACTGTATTATCAGCGTTGACGGCCGTCACAACTACTACTTCAACTACCGCGACACATCCGTCAGGTATTTAGGGAAGATGTTTAAAGACATCAATATAAGATGCCTTGCATTCTACAACCCTGACAACTAACGCAATACTGGAGACATGATCTTTGCGTCTGATAACGGGATGATCTCAGTCGGCCGCATAGAAATTGGGGAGGAAATAATTGAGCGCATTAACGCAGGAGTTCTTCAGATAGCTACTACACAAGATATTCTCAGCATATAGGTTTATAGGCTGGCCCAAAAGAGTCTCAAGTCTCTAGTAGTACTTTTCACGACGCCATCCTATCTGTATACGATAACAGGCCCCGACGACCTAGGTCTATTATTAAAGCGGTTCGAGGATAAATCAGAGAGGATACGGGAATGGACAATGTCTCGGGGCTTCAATAGCATTGGAAGCACGAATTGGGCGAAGGGTGGTCGGCCAAAAACATACTTGTGGACAAATGGCGAGAAACTGATGGCATTTAGGCTCCCCAGATAAAATGAGGAGGTTAATGATAGCTGGCTGTTCAAGAATTAAAACTATCGCTACGCCAGAAAACAGGATCTCGAAGACCGCCACGCCTTCAACGTCCAAGAAACTCCTAACAATATCATGATCACAGATTTTCACTATTACCTCTTGTACCAAGACTCTCTCACAATTATGAGCCGTGTAACTCAGAAGATAGTTACAACATGGGATTCCAAATCCGGACCTATCGTCGACATGTCTTTCGAGCGGGAAAAGGGACTACTCTGGCTGTATACTTCCAACTCAGTGACTAAACTTGATACCTCGAATGAGGGCGCCTAGGTCTGGAAACTACTGATTGAAAAAAAACGATTCGAAGAGGCCTACTAAGTTGCAAAAGCTAACAACGAGAACATCGAATACGTTGCTGGACTTTACGCAGATGAGCTGTTCATGGGGGGAAACTACCGTCAGGCTGCCACATTGTATGTCGATACACTCCGCACTCTCTAAGAGATTTTTATAAAATTTCTGCGAGCAGATTGCGATGAAGCTCGCTAAGGCCTTGAAATCTACATCAGATTTTGGCTCGGCAAACTGAAGTCCTAAGAAAAATCTCAAAAATGTCTTTTGTTAGCTTGGCTGATTGAGTTGATTGTCTACCGTCTGAATAACCTTGAGCGGGAAGCCAAAAACGAAGAAAGAAACCCCAAGACGAGAGATGCTGCGTAGGAAAAACGCAGACTGATCCAGCGAAAAGAACAAGAATTGGACCGGCTGCTCGGCTAAAACATTGACGTATTGGATGAGAACTTGGTGTACAGCATCATGCAAAGCCATGGGAGGATAAATAACATTGTGAAGTTTGCGGAGAAGAAAAACAATTACAAAATGATAGTGCTCCACCATATCAATGAGGAGAACTATAAGTAGGCTATCAACAATCTAAAGAAAGTGAAGGACAAACGAGTAGCCGAGGTCGTAGAACTTTACTCACACGTCTTCTTCAGAGAGGTTGTCGACGAAACCGTAGATCTTCTTGTCAACAACATTCGCGATTTCAAACCCGTCCCCCTCATAGGAGGTCTCATGAATATTCCTCCTTAAAAAAGAAATATTGGTCTTGAACTTCTGAAGTATTGTATTCTCTAACTCAAATGCCGCGCCAAGAGCATCTCCAATATCTTCATATTCTTTTACGCTACCACGCGCAAGGACAGCAACGAGGAACTCGTAGACATGCTCAGGCAGAAACTTAATTTCGATGTTGAGTTTGCCCTTCGCCTATTCAAGCGAAATCACCTGTACTAGGCACAAATTTACGTGTATGGTATGATGAATTTGTACGCAGAGGCAGTGAATCTAGCGCTATAAAACGGAAAATTTGCTTTGGCCAAAAAGTATGCTAACAAACCCGAATTTGATGATGTGAAGAAAAAGTTGTGGTTGTTGATTGCAGAAAACCTGTTGCACCAAGGAAGAAATGTTAACGAGGTGATTAGCTTAACGAAGGAATCCCGGGTCATTAAGATTGAAGACCTTCTGCCTTTCTTTAATGAAAAGATTAAAATTGAGGACTTCAAGGATGAAATCTGTGACTCTCTCAAAGGATATAGCCAGGAGATTGACCGGCTTAAAAAACAGATGGAGAGCTACTCTTCCAATGCCTAGCAACTCAAAAACGAATTGCGAACCATTAAGAATCGTTGTATCGAAATTGACTCTTCCAACAAATGCGAGGAATGCTTCAAGTCTCTTTTCAACCAAGAGTTCTACATATTCCCCTGCATGCATGGCTTCCACCGGTAATGTCTCTTCCAAGCGATGAGCCAGCAGCCCACTACAGATTCTACCAAGATTCATAAAATATAAAGTCTTAACCGAGAACTCGAAACTCTAAAGACCAAGCTGATGCAGAAGAAAAAGTCCAGCCAGAAAGATAACAGTTCTTCATTTTCATTTAGCGTATTCGGACTGTTCGGAGGCCCGCGTAGAGGAGATCAAGACGACAATATGTTGTCTCTTAATCGTGAAGAGGCTGAAATCAAAGGCAAAAAGTAGTAATTCGACGAATTACTTGCGAGCTAATGCATATATTGTGGACCCAGCATTGTGGACACGATTACGATGCCTTTCAATGACTAGACACTGAAACAGTCATGGAGTATTTGATTTGTTTGGACCGGCGTATGATGGATATCAAAAGAATAGCCTTTGATCACTGTATGCTATATATTCACAATGGGGTCGTACTTCCACGTATATTTATACATCATATACAATTCAGAATGCAGGCCAAACATAGGATCCTCTTTGTAGCTCACGGTGACCATAATTTTAACCGCCTCTCTTGCGTAAAGGTCGAGTAAGGCAGAAAATGGTTTGGCCATATGGACAATATGCTCGGTGTCTACTCAGTCATGTCTGCATACTTCTCAGGCCTTCTTCCTAAATCCGCATCCATCTAAATCACTTATGGTGAGGAGTAGTCTACTTACGATCCAAAGTTTGATAGATGGGTGAGCTTCATCGGTGCGCGGGAGGTCATGAAGGAAATTACTGAAGATGACCTCGTGGTAGTCGTCGATGTGACTTCTCTGCCTGAACAATACCAAGGGCTACACTTCTCAGTTGAGAAATGTAAAAATCCTGTCTTGAAAGAAATGATTGACCATGCTTTCCGAGGCAATGAGGGCGAATTCAAGTATGAGGTATTTGAAGATACACCTGATACTGAAGCCTTTGAAGACGAGACAGATGCATTCCGATAAGTGACTAATAATGTTATATTTTTTGGCATGCAGGTCTCTGGAGGCAACTATAATGCAGGTCCAGTGATGGCTGACATTTAGTGTCATAAGAAGGCCGTGTCTGGCATGATAAGACTGGCTCAGCACTTCGACTAACACTGGCACGAATATCTACTAAAAATGCCTTAGTCTCTCAAGAAAAAATCATAGCGATAGATGCAGAATTTAGTTTCACAGATGTCCAAACTGTATATAGATGAGGAACAAGAAGAAGATTTTATGTAGATTAAACTAAGATTGAGAGGCGCAAAAATGCCATTAATCATCGAGCTCTAGGCCCAAGCGTATGAAAAGATCTAGACCTTCAGTGAGCTTATAAAAGAAGTGAAGAAATGCAAGGACTTGCAGGATTTAACAGAGAAAGGACGGCTTGCAGAAGCATCAGTAACAACGGTCTTGCTGAAGCTGACCCATCAGAAACTGGTAAATGCAGGCGAGATAAAAGGGCTAGGCGAATAACTGGCGCATTAAATAGTCAGAATTTATGACTCAGATGAAGTGTGGGTGCTTGTTCGATTGAAGCAGCGAATTTTTAAGGATCTTGTGATGGTGATGAAAACATGATAAATACAGAAAGTTGGAAATCAGACTTGCAAAGTTTGATGTAACTCTCTGCATAATAAATCCGTATTACCTTGCATCCCTTTTATGAGATTTGAGTTTTGTGGCAATCTTTCTTGTCCCGAGTGGTTCATTGCTGAATCAGCTTTCCTATCCAAAATCGTAACGCTTTCCAACCTAACCGCCTTTTCAGACAGCCGTCAAACTCAAGCTCGTAGTTAACAGCATCATCAACTATCTGCTCTAAGACGCTGATATGGTAACGCCTCTCCCCCACCTGTATCCTTTCTTCTCAGACTGATAAAATCTATAAACTGCTGGATGGGTCAGGCTTCAACCTGAACGAGATGAATGCTATTGTCTCTACACTATAATTCGTTCTGCGCAATTGTGTTTTGTTCAACGTCGGGGACTCTGTTTTAGCAAAGGAACTTATCGACATGGGCCTGCCACGAGAAAACGCTTAAAGCATTGCTAAGACATATAAGCAATCACGTGAAAAACTAATAGGCAAGTTTGCGCATGATTTCCCAAAATGTACTTTCCAGCTTTTATGCTTTAGTGTCCAATTAGCCGCATTTCGAATACTCAGTCAACACTCTCTTGAAGAGCAGCCGCCTCGGCGCAGGTCATTCGGCAGTGAAAGTTGATTATTTTGAAGTCGCTATGAGCTACAAAAACACTGATAAGCAATAAAAAAAGTGCAGTTTTGTCATGACATCGGACAGACTTGATGAGCTCCTCGAGGAACTGGAGAAGGCAGAAACCATCATGAAGGAGCTAGAGAGCCAGGTGCCTGCAAGAAGTTCTTGAGGCATCCGAAAGCTGGCATGATTATTTATCAGGGTAAAAAAATGGAATTTAGTTGTCGAAAGAGCAAAACACAATCACTGGGACGCTTTCACCTTTTTCCTGAGTTCGCAAAACCATTCATCTTCTGAATCCTCTTCTAACTCCTTCATACTGGAGGTGTTATGATTACGAGTCTTAAAGGAATTTACATCGGAAGACTCTGACAGGTTCTATTCGCCAATCGAGTTGTGGGCTGGTGAATTCATATCCAGCTTCTTGAATAGCTGAATGTAGCTATTTCTGGAGACCCGCTCTACATACGATGCCAGAGTAATACATAATCTGTGGAAAAGATCTTCGGTTGGAGAGTCATTTGCAATCGATAAGGGTGCCAACTTTCGGAGATTTTCTAAGGACCATTGACGAATTCGTACTGCCAAATACTGGTTCTTGGGACAAGTGTCAACATCTAGAATGGATGTAGAAGTGATAATGGAAGGGCGCCCTGGTTGTTCTTCCAAGTTTTACGTGATGAGCTGATGACATTTTTGTCGCAAAGTACGATTTTTAGTCTTAGCGTTTTCGAGCTGACGCTGTAACCCATCCACAGAATCAGCCAGCTTCTGGTATTCCTCATCGCGCGACAAAAATTTAGTAGCCATCTCTTGGGGCGTAGAAATATTTGCAGCAACCTTCACTTGCTGGTAGGAATCCACCAACTTGTTGTTGGCAGCTAGTAGGTTAGTTGATTTCTAACGCAGCAGTCTCCGCAAAAGCAAGTGAACAAGCAACGCTTTCCGATCAGGTGTGGGCCGAAAAGCATGCTGCAAATGATGGGTTTCTTAAACCTGCAGCTTCTCCATTTCTGACAGCTCTTCTCTTTCGAGCTGTTTCAAATGTTGGTTGTAAATCTTGAGTTGGTCTCGACGTCGCTGATTACTATTTTCGAAGTCTTCGAGAACTTTTTTATGGAAGATTTTAGCTTTTTCCTTACGATCGTAGAAAGTGATTTCTGAATCTTCCTGTTCGCGACAAAGTCCCAGCTTAGATTTTACAAGGGCTTCACACTTTTGGTTCTGAAGCTGATAGAATATTTGGTCAGCTTTCATCCTTCTCTGAATATTTAGAAGAACGCTACGCTGCCACGCCATATCCTCCAGCTTCAGGCGGGTCTGTAGAAACCTGTTCTCCAGTTCCTCTTACTCATGCTTGAGGCTGGTTAAGTTTGTTTCTTTGATAAGCATGAGGCTGTGGATCTAATCGATCTGTTTCCGAAGAAGCATAGTATCTGCTTCCAGATGATCTGCATTTTTCATTTGAACGTCATATCTTTTTCTTAGGCTAACAAGCTCATAAGAAAGTGTACGGGATGACGCTTATTTGGATTTGGGACGTTGAATGTTCTGGATTTTATCATTGATGTCTGATTCAGTCTGAAAGTGGAGGGATGGGAGAGCAGTCTGGCTGGTAGGACGGGTAATGGTCAGAGGTGTGGATTCACGGTGCTTGATCAGACGGAAGAGGTGTTTGGAAGCCTTGGACCTGGATTGGGGGTACACAAGTGTGTTTTCTTTGGATCTGAGCATGGTATTCTATTTCGTATTTATTTTCTATAAGGAGTGGGGGTGAGAGGATATTAAAACTAGAATGAGTGGAGAATGATTGTGATGAAATGCGATAGTATGGACAGTCAACAAAGCTATCATTTTGCGATCCTGATTCCCAAAAAGTTAAGCAGCAACATATCCTTTTCCTACACTTTCCTAAACTTCTTCGCCTCCTTCGCCAAACTCATCGATGCCAACTTCACTTTTATGTTCTTTAGTTCTGACAGATTCACCATACTCTTGCTCATTTCATCATCCTTCTTTCCGCCTCCTTCTTCTTCTTTTCGACTTATTATCATCGATTGTGCAGTCAACCCCTTTCTCCCCAAGGGGATATTAGGCAGCGAACCTGAAACACTTTGAGGTTTATTTCCCATATCACTCGATTTCTGTACCTCTTCCTCATTTGTCCAAGAATTCTGCTGTTTCCGTCTTGGCGAAGGGCTTGCAATTCTACTCGAACTACCTCCTGAGCGTGCAGGTGTTAATCTTCTCTCCTGGCTTGTTGCCCTCATATTGCGTATTTTCTCCTCGGCTTCTTTACCCATTTTCTCCATGGCCTAACTGAAACTACCTGCACGCGATTGAATTGGCGCAGGAGGTTAGAGATGTCCAGAACTTAGCAGATCATTGTTAAGACTTGCCTTTTTTTTACCTAGGTCTGGTTAAGGTGGATCAGAATTCTAGGATTTTATTGGGTTGGCACTCCACTGATCTGAATCCTGCTGTGAAGATGTGGAGATCTATTGTGTAGGCACTTTGAAAAAATTATCATTGTCTATGATCTGGGGAATGAGTTAGAGGCAATCTGAATGGACGGAATTATGTGATTGCTGTGTTTTGAGGAACCGGGCCTCCTCTTCTATCCCCTAATTACTGGTGGAGTGGATAGGCTTAGACGGAGACGGAGGCAACAAGGGAGTAACTTGACGTACTTTAAACTCTAAAGGCTGAGATGTCAAGTCGATGTTATATGAACCTAGTTCTTTCACAGAAATCTCCTCATATGGCTTGATGATTTCTAGGGCGACTCTAGTCCAAAGCTCGGTATAGGCTTTAATAGTGTTGATGATATTCTAGTTTGTAGTCTGGATGCCTGAATAAATCTTAATTACACGCATGAGATGTGCAAAATTAGATTTTTTCCGAAGAGTCTGGAGAGGATGCCCGACGATGACACCCGCTGTACGACTGATGATGTCCATATTACAGAACAAATGTTCGCGATATTTTTCGTGAAGATTCTTGGGACTCGCGAACACTGCGTGGAATGTCTTTTCGATAAGGTTATGCAGAATGTTATTCTGCTCGTATCTCAGCAACAACTCCAAAAGGCATCCAAAGAAATTCACCCGACATAATGTCTCTACTAGCACTTGGCTATTTAGGGACACGCAGTGGCATAGAAGTTCCAGCATACCCATATCACACAGACCCATTCTCGTAGCGCCCATCACATTCCCTAGAAGCTTCTCGAAATTCATATTCAAAATCTGGACAATCGGCTGGGAATCTAACCGATTGATATTTTTGATAGTGTTGTCTGGGTTATCCTTATCCTCGGCATTGAGGCTCGAGAACGAGTAATAGTTGAGAAGGCTGATGAGGAATCCTAATACAGGAAGAGCTACTATTTGATTGGAGGATGTGATGAACTGAAGGAATAGGCTCGCTGATTGTTCTGAGAGGATGGGCTACATCATTTCACGTCCGTCTGCGATAAGGAAATACTTCTCAACAGTTTCAGCCAGCACGTTCAAGAGATTCTGTAGTAAAAAGGTATCCTAACTCAATAATTGAGCTCTTACAATCTCCAAAATGGCTTCGATAGTCTCGATCTTTCGTACTTTGCCAGCTGTATTTTCGAGTTCCACCTTTGAGCACTATAGATTCAATAGAGTCTGAAGTACCGTAACACACCCCGACTTCGATGAATGTCCAAGTAGTTTCTTAAAGATTTCGGGCCTCTTAGCATAGACATAATCAGTGAGATCTTTGAATTTATGGGTCAGCAGGCAAGAGCAGACTCTCATAAAGTAAACACTGCTTAGTACAAGAATGTCTGTTTGTTCCAGGATTTCAAACAGAAAATCGACATACATTTTGTCGTTAGCACACCCATTATTTTTTTTAGCATTGCTATCCAGGCACGGTTTGAAAAAGCTGGACAGGACGCTCATGGCTTACGTCTCCACCATTTCAACAGCCAAGAGAGGATAGCGGTGTTTGCGGGCGAGAGAATCCGACTCTGAGGGAGGAATGACAATGTAGTCGATGGCTTGGCGGATAAGTTCTGGAGTGTTAGTTATGTATTCAAGCAGCTTAGGGTTGTAGGCCTTAAGCTCAAGAATGAAATCTGGGTCCTCAAAGATGGTTTCGAGGGTGGGTTTGGTTTCGATGAGCTTTTCTAGATTTTTAAGAATGGGCTGAGCGTACCAGGCCATCATGGAAAAGGGGAGCGTTCTCTTAAGTGAATTTAAAAATTAAGTACGACGTGACGTGAAATATACAGATTTGTGAAAGGGCGTTGTTTTTCGGCTGTCCGCACCATCTACACTAGTTTTCCTAGAGCCTGTCATCTCCAATACCAATAATGTACTTGTCTGTCAGAACCTTCATCACAGCCTTTGAAACTTCCTTAATACCTTCATTCCTGATTCAATTTTCTGGTTTCTAGTTTTCATTACTCCTTCTATAATACTATTCTGCTTTTATCTTTACACACCCTCGAAGTCCCTCACCTTTATCTCTGAGTAATCTCTTTTGCCCACACCTTTGGATTTGGGTGTAACTCCCGAGCTACTTACCTGTAATGTAATAGCCCTACTCTTTGCAATGCTTGATAAAACTGCGGTGTCAGCTTTAACCCTGATAGAATGCTGATCGAGCATCCCATTGGTAGGCTAAGTGAGCTTAAAATATGTAAGGTATTCATCATCTGTGCTATCTAAGATGGTGAAAGGGTCGAAATTCTTGTCTTTGAATTTGTCGAGGTTTAGTATGGTTAGCTTCTCCGGCTATCTTTGAACAGGAATCAAGAAGTTTAGGCTCAGATCCTTTTTTTTCTTAGAGTTAATATGAATTAGTTATATAGCCTTGTTACGAAGACCAACTTTATTTAGATAGCTAACTTCTTCCTTGAGGCGGGATATCAACTGCTGCTATTTTTATTGTTCCTTCAACTCTCTCCTTGCTTTAAGCTCGTCTTTAATCTCCCATTCAGTTTTGCCAGAATGTGGTACGATCTTGAACTCATACTTGGCGTGAGAAGCTTAGGCTTTAATGGACTTTGACTTGTCCAGTTTTTTTGCCTTGATGACTGTCTTCATTAGATTTTTGCGAATCTCTTCGTTATGAGTGTACAGAGTATTCATCAAAGAAAGAAACCTAGTATAGTCCAATTCACGTTGGTTAAGCGCGCTCTTCTTATAGAAATCGCGAAGTACTTCGCGAGGCAGGTCGACATGATAATCATTGCAAAAGCCAAAGAATTTTTCGAAACTCATCGTTCTGCTCTCATGGTCAATAGAATCGAATGTTGTAAATTTTGAGACTGCATATCTTCTCTTGCAGTATGTAAAGAAAATCTCCTCTAACTTAACCACAAACTCTGATTAGCTTTTTCCTTCCTGAGACTTCATTCCTTGTATTGTGGCCTGATTGCCTAGACCCTTCGCCTACTGTTCTAAGATAGGCCATTGTGTTTTTTTACTCGTAAGAACTTTATACTGTTCATCGAAGGTCGAGAGTATGTCGAGGAGTGTCAGTCTTTCTTATTCGTTCTTTACCTTGCTCAACATTGATTCATATTTCAATATGGTAGACTTCAAACTTTGTAACAACTCATCCTTTATAGGGGATTCTGGTAAGACATCTTTCGTGCCTTTTGTGCTGTTGGAAATATCGACTCTGTTGTGCACAATTACTTCAGTAGCTGCTTCACATTTCATTTACTATACCATTTCTTCATATTGATGATTTTCTTTCTACTATTGAGTTGCGTAAGTAGCGTTTGCTTGCTTTATGGCTCGCGTCAGACCTTTCGCTGTGAGCCTATAAAGGACACAAATTTATGGATCATTCTTCATCCAGAACTCCACGAAATCCAATATTTAATCCTCTGCAAGGAACGCCCCTAAAATATTAAACTGTTCGGGTGTTATTTCTTTGACTCTGTTGTAATAGTCTTTGAGAAGCTAATGAAGAAGAGGAGCAATTCTCTGGTCTCCGAGACAACTAGATGTTTGGGATGGGTTTTGCAGAAAGGTGATGTGGTTGTGCGAAAACAACTCTCTAAAAAAGGGAACCAGGTTTGATGCAGGAAGAGTTCTATTATGTTCAGAGTCACTCAGAGAGTGATACGTATCTAGGGCGTGCTGAAAGTATTTTGGGTTATCGCGTAGGTATGCTCCAATATTTATCCGATTAGAAGCATATAAAGAACCACAGTCTTCTGACTATACCTTAAAGTTCTCAAGGATGTAGCTATCCTCGAGAGCATCACTATGCTCTACAAAATACTCCAGCATACTGAACACTGACTAGAATGATAGAGGCTAGGAGACTTAAAGCGGATATTTTCCTGACTCCATGCAGAACTCAAGAAGAAGCGGTGAGAGTCCAGCGACGTTATTTAGATTCCTGAGGACAGAGCCGATAGATTACTTAGAAGGGGGAGTGGAGAATGCATTCCACCTGGCAAAGAGTTGCTATTTTTTTAGATAAAAAGGAGAAGCCTATGCCATTAAGAAAAAGGGATAAATAAATTGTGAAAGGTAGTAAGTTATAATAGGAGGACATAGAGTTTTAAAGTACAGGGTTGATGGATTGATTTGATTTGAAGATTTCTGGTAATCTGAGTAGAGAAAAAAGGAGATGCCTTAAGATATTGTATGGGCTATAAGTTTTAATAGTAAATATTAAATTGGTGCAGTTGAACAGTAGACCCAGTGTAATCAAACATCAAGAGTAGTTGCCTACCATGCAAGAAAATGTCGAACAACGCCAGAACCAGATCCGCCGTCTCCATCTCAAAATCAGATAATACAAACTTAATGAACATCAGACCGCATAATTCCAAAATAATTCCCTCAACCTTGCCAAAGCTATCTAACTTAAGTTCTCCAAAACATCAAACATCTACTATAAATTTCCCCTCTTCACCACCGATACTTCCTTCTCTGACGATGAAGATCTTGCCCACAATCCCATCTACAATCTTCATACTCAAAACTAATCCCTACCCCCTGGTAACGAATCTATTACTAATGCTGTCTACACTATTTTGCATATCCCGATGTTCCCTCGCCCTCCCGCTAGGTAGACTCTTCATACTTTCCACAGTAGATCGGGTCAACAGACTGCTGAAGTACATGCGTCAGACCTTAAATATACAGGATATACATGGTAGGAGCCAAAACCTTAGGTTTCGACAGAGTCAGTAAAAAATACTTGGAGTAAGAGTACTAGACTCCTGGCAACCAAAAGACATGAGAAAGTGTCTTGTTCGTCGTATAAGAAGGAGGCAGAAAACGTAAACCCAAAGGTCCGCTTGACGGAGACGAGACATTCTTCTATAGATACTAAATGGCCTAATAATCAGAGTTCAACGAGCAGATTAGGGCGTGGAGGCATAATGCCGAGGCTG
This sequence comes from Lepidurus packardi, assembly GCA_023053545.1. Taxonomy (NCBI): domain Eukaryota; kingdom Metazoa; phylum Arthropoda; class Branchiopoda; order Notostraca; family Triopsidae; genus Lepidurus; species Lepidurus packardi. Next base: position 46,169 of record JAKZAN010000163.1, read on the forward strand.
CTCCAGTGGGAATTTGAACAGGAGGATGTAGAGCCGTAAGCTCTGAAGATACCATCTTCACGAAGCAACGTTGCTAAGCTCAAAACATATTTGCGTCATGCAGAAGAACAGTGTAGGAGTTCCAGTAAAGATGATCGAAATGTCGGAAAGCTGAAGCTCAATCTTAGCAACGAGAAGGAAAACTGTTTTTCAGCTAACGAGAATCTAAAATCGGCGGCAACCACCCGCATCAAAAAAATATTACTGCAAGTAGCTCCCTAAAACACCCAAAACCGAGCAGCCATTTACCTAGATAACAAGCCAACGAACCTTCTTCAAAAAGGACTGGCTCTAAGTTCTAAATACAACCTTTCCACGAGGTCGAAGGCGCAACTCAGCCAGAGCATCAGGGTTGAGTCTATGCACTTGAACAGGCCTGACGCGACAAACATGCAGGGGAATCGTGAATTTATTGCGAAGACCCCTCCACGGAATAACTAAAATAGGTCAGGGCATAAAATTGAGTTACAAAGTCAGAAGGTGAGTAGCAATGGGCAAGCGCCTATGGGAAAAAGCCAAAGGGAATCCAAATTAGGCAATAAACCTCGACATCCAATAAATTTGTGCAGTCCCCTTAACAAAGGGGGTGGAAGGAGTAATTCTAATCTAGGGAATAAAAAAATAGATATTTGTAAAAGTGAGCTTAAAGGAACGCCTTTGTCGACTCGGGTATGAAGCGAAAGACCTTTGGTGAAAATGATAAATATACACCCATAATTGTTCGTTGTGCAAGTTGACCTGTCTCCATAAATAATTTGACAACCAAACCCCTCATTTAATATTGTCTGTGCAGGGCCCACAATACAAGGTTAGACCAACATGCTATTCTTGCCAAAAACTGGGAAACTTAGCCCTATGGCGTTATTCGCATCTTTTATGTAACTTTTTAAATATCTCTGCCGGCATCTCATGCAGCCTTCCATCAATGATCATTCTCCTATAATATAGGCAAGTCGCCAAGACTTTTCAAACATCAACATCCAACATCACATTATGAGTCTGCCTGCAAAGCTTCACCAGACGACTCTGCATTTCCAAATCCTGATCAGAGTTTCCAGGGTCAAGTTTAATGTCTATTACGATGCTTTATAGATTTAAGTCCACTATTGGCGGGTGCCGGCCAACAATTTCTGAGATCTGATAGAGCAGGTCTTTGTGTTGCTATTTTGAGGAGCTATAAAAACCAATGATGGGTTTGCACTGGCGGGAGGTTTGAAGTAACTTGCGTGCGAGTTGACGCTAAGCGCTGTCTATAGTTAATCGATTCTGAAATAGGCGCACCATTTGCGTAGACCTTGCGAAGAGTTCTGCTTCCATCTTCTTGATTTGTTGTTCGACCTTCTGATAAATGTACTAGCGTGCAAGCTTCAAAAATACAGTCACCCTCTGTCTCAGACGACTCAACAATATTTCCTATGAAATGACTGTTAGTATATGAAGTTACCAGTTCATCAGCAGCTTGTGTGTAAAGATGGTCAAATTGGTGGAGTTCGTTGAACACGGTCTGCCTAGCCTGGTCGATGGATATGATTAACGACGGGGTGCGGTACTCGGCATGCTATTCGGAGTGTATGGGGATGCAGAGCGAGCATAACGGGAGGAGACACAGTGCTAGAGGCGATGAATGTCAAGTAATTATGGTACGCGAAGAACAAAAATGGGTGATTTGGTGGGTGGGATGGTGGACGCATTGGGTTGAGACCATGAAAGGAGGGAGTTTGAAAAGAGAAAATATTGTTTGAAAATTGGCGAACCACTAAATAAGTGGTTAAACGAGGAGCAGAAAGCTAAACAGCTGTATTTTTGGACAAATTATTGAACCCTCTAAATTAAGAGTGCGGTGGCCCTTTTTCCAATCGACAGTCGTCCACACTCCTTTATAACATTATAAACAACATTGTTGGCGTCCAAACACCAAATCATAACATGACTCGATCCAGAAAACCCATCGACAAAAGCGCCGCCAGTACAAGGATAGGACCAACTAAAAACATTGCGTCGTCAGTCCATAAATCCAAGCGTCCGACACCTCGACTCGATCGCGAATAAACATTTCCACTGAATAATGATAATGGCTTCGAACAGGAAGGACACTCAGAGGACAAATTGGATCTCTAGGCTGCCGGAGTAGAATAGAATCAACCTCTGGGAGGCAGGGTAAAACGTGATCTCTTTTCGGAACAAGAACTATGTAAACTATCCATCTCTTATCACCTCTACACACTGCTACCAACCGACTTAGAAACACCCGAACAAAAGAGACTGAGATTAGCGAAAGCACTTTTGAAAAACATGAGGCCCACCAAGCCTATGCCTAAACAGGATGACTTCTTCTTGCCGGAGTAAGAGCCCGGCCTCAGTGCTAGGAACACAGTTGAGCAAGAGGATGAACTGCTGAATGCACAGTTAAAAAACTAATATGTACCGCAAACCCACTTATTTATCCATTATATTTATAGCTTCGCCGGCAAAACCTACTGTACGAGCCTTTAGGAGATCGGTTCAACCAGGTGCAGTTTGCAGAACCAATAATCTATAGGGGACACACTCTTGCCATCACTGCACTGCAAGTATCGCCGACGGGGGAACATTTTTATACCTGTTCCAAAGATGGCAGCATTATTAAATGGGATAGATAAACCAAAAAAAAGACTTTCCTAACTCTGGGGAAATAGCCTGAAAATAAACATTAGTTGCTCTGCATGAGTCTCAACCATCACGGCAACCTCCTCGTCACTGGATCCTCTGATTCAACCATTCAGATATGGGATACAGACAGGGGAATAAAGGTCGAAGGCAACTTGAAGCATCATAAACTAGATGTCAATGGAATAGCCTTTGGGAAGGGAAGCAATAACACATTCTGCTCGATTTCCAGTGATAGGACTCTAAAGGTATGGGATGCCGTTGAGAGAGCGTATATAGACACCTTCTTCGGACATAGAGAAGAAGGGCTCGACATTGACGCTCTTAACAGCACAGATTTTGTGACTTCGGGAAAAGACTGCCAGCTTATTACTTGGAAGACTGAGAAGGAGACACAGGTAGTGTATAGTGGTCATGACTACGCAATTGATAGAGTGCGTTGCATAAACCAAGAAAACTATCTGAGTTGTTCTCAGGACGGGGGTGTTTTCCTGTGGAACGCTAGAAGAAAGAAGCCATTGTACAAAAATTACAAAGCGCATGGACTAAGTAGCAACGGCACCCCTAACTGGGTTTGCTCTTTGGTAATAAATCCATTTTTACCTAAATATCCACACTATTGTATGTATCTAAGGCAAATCTACCTAATGCAGACATCTTCGCAAGCGGTTCTTACAATGGGGTCGTGAACATCTATCAATTACAGTCAGATTTGAAAGGCTTTCAGAAAGTTCGTTAGCTAGGTTGTTCAGGCGTGATTACGGACATGAAGCTGACGAAGGATAGCCTGTTCGTGGTGGAGAGTGAAGAACATAGACTTGGGCGGTGGGTAACTGTGAAGGAAAAGAATCAGATCGAAGTGATGGGATACCGGATTTGAGAATCAGTGATAATTATGATGTATATTAGGGAAGTAACAACGATGTTCTGGGTTTAAATTTGATGATAATGAGAGGTAGAATGAGAGTGGTGAATCTATTCAACAAGTACAGAAAATAGTGGTTTACGGATCAATTAAATAATTCAACCCTGATGGACAAACTCAGGTATATTGTTGTGCCACCAATCTCCCATTTCTCACTTCAAATACATCTACTACTCTATTCATAATGTCTTACATATTCCCAATATCCAATATATCCCTTATGGCTGAATCCACCTACCAAAGACATAACGCCCCAGACTCGGGCCCCAAGAAGTTCAACATTCCCAGCAGGGAATAAGTCATTCAGGCTATCAAAGAAAGTGATGATGATGTCGAGCACATCTCTCTCAACCTCATCAAGTGCCATTTTGATGCCGCTGAGTCTGATGTGAAGAGTGCGTTCCCAGACTTCAGCTTTTTGAAGGTGAAGCAGTACAACCCAGGAAGCTTCGAAGTGGTGTTCAACCTGAAGATCGACGCGATAAACTTCGTGAAGAACTCTCCTGGCAAAAAGATATTAGGAAGGTAAAGAAATAATGTGTTATCCGCTCTCCTGAACTTTAAACTAATGTCTTTAGGATGTTTATGATCAAGATGGGAAGGAACAACCGTAACAACGAATGGTTCGTTGTCGAGGGTGATGATTCCTCACAGCAGTACAAAGGCCCCAGAAAGCCTGCCAACTACAACAGCAACAACAAGTTCCCAAACAACAGGAACAAGGAAGAAACCATCCCTACTCCTGAGGAAGAGTCTCAACAGCCCACCACTGAACAGCAGCCCGCAGACCAAAGGCCACAGAGATAACCTCGAGAACATAAATAACCTCGAGAGGCCCGATAATACAAGCCAAGACAACCCAGATAAAATTATGAAAACAGGGAACACAGACCATACAACAAACAGAGTCAACCAGTCGAGAATATGTCCACTCAGCAGCCTACCAGCCACCACAGAGTTATCCCGACTGATCACATCCACAAAGAGCCGCGACCACAACAACAGCCAGTTGTTGAAGCCCCCCCGAAGGAAGGTTCAGAGACGGTACAGCCCCCCAAGGCTACAAGGCCTCCCCGTAGAGAAGAACCTAAGATTTAAGAACATGCTGACTACAAGCCTAGGGGTTTCACTAATGCCAATAAAAATGGAGGGACAGTTGCTGAAATTAAGACTGTAGAGAATAAAGCTGTTGAAAACAAACCAACTGCAACAAGTTCGGCAGACCAAAAAACTGTGACTTCGGCTAAAGAAGCTCCGAAACCTGCTGCCAAAGCAACTGAGAACGTTGGAGTTGCGAAAAAGGTGGAAGAGAAAAAGAAGGAGGTGGTCCCTGCAGCCGAAGATGACGGATGGATTGTAGTGGAAGATAAGAAAGGCAAGAGAAAAAACAAATGAAGGTGATTTGTTATGTGAAATGAGCGATCTCGCAAAAACAATCGTTGGGCGATCGGGTAATTAATCAGAGTATGTTTAACAGAACAATATCAATCGAGCCATCTCGCTGGTCCAATCACAGCATTCTGGGGATCCGCGCGATGAAACCGCACCCGCTTGCTTCACCCTCCGCTCCTGACAATCGGCGTTGCTTCCACACCTGCTTTTTCTATAGGCTATTCAAATGCATTCTGATGCTTTCCTTGATCCCTGCTGTCCCAGGCTGTCCTACCGTTGGCATAAAGAAGTTGTTTTTGGGCAAAGCGTTCTTTTCCCTACAGTCGGCGGCGCGAGTAATTGATTTCTTGCGGCATTTCACAGACATTGCCTGAAAATGTGTAGTAGCAGGCTTAGCAGGACGGGGGGGAGGGGGGAAACAGGGCTTTAGATTTATTAGAAGGCTATTGTTCTACTTATTGTCGAGTACATAGTCTTTGAATGAACGGACGTAGGGTTAGTTGGGTTGTGAACTCGAGAACGGAGTTACTTGTTGGTATTTTTCCTGGCCGAGCCCAGTACTTGGTTTATAGGGTTGCATTGAGGTGGCATTTTAATTGTGTGAGGTGGAATGGGTAGATTCTCGGTTTGTGTTAGGTTCATACGAAAGAGGACTGGCGAGGAGGAAATTGATTTTTTTGAGGTCATCGATAATCTTACGGTTTATCTGCTTGGACCGATATCTAACAGGGGGAGAAACAAAGGGAAGCGATTTCTTTTTGTCGTGGGTCTAGTTCCAAGCATTGATTTCGCAAGGGACTGAATGAGGCTTGGAGGCTGAGAGTTCGGAAACAGATATTAGGTTGGTAGTGGCTTTTTTTTCGATCATGGATGCGCTAAAATCTAACGAACAAATTTATAATGGTTTATGCAATAGCTCTGATGCCACGACCTAACAAGTAGCACTAATCTTGAGCACCATTTCCGATCATTATTAACACAGGTCTGCAAAATCACTTCATCCATCAACCATAAGTAAATTATGCTTGGCCCACTCCACCCACAGCCAACTTTTTGCCGAAATCGGAGACACCCAAATCCACTCATTAAATTCCAGACTATGCAGAGCTTTGGCCCTACTAAATCAAATGCATCTCGTCGACGAAGAACTTTAAAAGGGATTTGGATGATAGGTTTAAATACAGCATTCACATCACATGCTTCGGCGGCCAAGGCTACTCAGTTCTTGACCTTGAAAGCGCTGCCTTGAGTGAGTTTGCACTTGCCACCTGTGGGTTTGCACAGGATGTTTTTGCAGTTATCGCAGGAGACGACGGTCTGTGCATGGCTGAAGATGACTGCGGTGTTGGCGCAACCCCCACACTTCACATCCATGAAGTAGCTGTTGGGAGCGGGGATGAGTCTCTTGAGCTTGTGACTCTGCTTTTGGTGGTCGTGGGAGGGATGAAGGAGATCTCTTTCCATAGGATTGGTGCTGGTGGCTAGGAGTTGGTGATGAGAATTATATTATAATTATAATTAATATTTATTCCGAATATTTGTGCCCCCTCGCCATGTTTTGACCCGTGCCCTACTCCATCTTACTACTAACACTTTCTTGTCCAAACATTCCCCAACCACCGCCACCATTATTTGCCCAACCCTTTCTCTTCTAGCCTCACATCTCCTTCGCTTTCTCATTTTAGGCTCTTTCAATATTTCCCAGCCCTCTTTTTTTACCACTTAATTTAAGTTGCTTTCCTCTACCTGTCTTCACGTAAGCATTGCCACAGATTGACTCAATGGCAGGTCGTCGAGAAGAGCTTACCTTATAATCGTGACTCGAAGCCTAGTATTGTTTAACTTCTGGAGTTCTAATCTACCAAGAGGTCATCATTGATCAGGTTCAAATAAGCAAGAACGCCTTCTTCAGAATGGCTGTCACTAGGTCACTTGATTCTAACGACTCTAAAATAATAGTCATTTCCAACGAATTTTAAAGACTTGTAAACCCTTAATGTCCTAGACCGACCGCCAAGCCCTTTCGATTTATCAGCTCACCTAGCCCTATATTCTACGTGCAATCCGCAGACACTGTTCTAACATTAATTCCATACAGTATATTGAACTCATCGAGATACTCAAGGCAATAGGCTTCCTTAGTACTCACTACGAAGATGATATGGATGTCTCCACAATTTACCTTGTTCAGAAAATCTGGGACGAAGCCGCCACACCTGACTAAAATTCCGATGTCTTCAACTCCACCGCAGATTCATCCCGCTTGATCGCAGCAATTATGAACCAATAATGGCAGCGTTGTTCTCATCAGGAAAATACGTACTCCCAGAAGGCTGTGAGCTTGAGTTAGTAGTTGTAAGCAGGGATGAAAGACACATGCACTAAATACTTAAGCTTAAAATCGAGAGCAAACACAACAGTTAATGGATCTCAAAGGAGCAGGATCGTTGAGGGAAGATAATTTAGATGTGCGAGCTCCAGTGGGCTTGAGTGGGCAAAAAGGAAAAAGGCCGAGGGACAAGAGAAGAATGATAAAAGAATAGGATTTATCGCCAAGAGGGTGCAGAAGATCTGTTCGGAGTTCCAAAACAACGCCAACAGGTGCAAAACACAACTAAGTAAGCGATAATGAGTGACTATATGGTGATGGTTAACTATTTAGCTAGGTGAGTTGGAGGACCTATCTCCACAGTCGTATGCTTGACCCCCAGCCACCAGTCCCATCCAAATGGGGCCTGGCGGCAGGACTTATGTCGTCTAATGAACTTATGATTATTGACACTTTACTATGAAATCAGAATTATTTCTATGCAGCTTGCCCATACTTCAGCTCAAGTCGAGTGTCTTTTTCATGACGATGATCCTCTTATCGTCTAGAGTAACCAGCCATTCTACTTTATTGTCTGTGAAAGACACCCTGCGCAGACAGTCATGCATCACTATATATGTAAACTGCAACATTTCTTTGGCCACGCGATACACCTCTTCGGGGTTGGATGTCTTCTGTTGACTCTGCAGCACCTTGCCTTAGTAATCATAGACCCAGTACTCTTCTAAGTTGGTTGGGAGGCCCTCCATGCTGCTTCAGGTTTTAGGATTTGGTAGATTTTTAGGTGCCCTGGGCTAGTAACAATACAGAATAAATGTTATCTATGAAATGGTGGTCATTCTTGGCCCCATCGTATAGTAATCGCTGGCAGCCCCTTAGCTTTATAAATGCATCAATCATCGAGAAAGCTGCTACGATTTCCAACGCAGCAGTCCTCCGAATATTCTTTTCCTACACCTACAACATCTCCCTAAATTAAAGACTCATCTTTCCCTCTGGATTTGCTGCATTTCACTGGCCTAACGATTGCGCCTTTCTCAAACATGTCTTCTTTCATAGTTTCTATTCCATCCATTTGAGCACCCGTGGTCTTGATATCATGGCTATTTCTAGAGCGCCGCCCATTTTGGCTCTCAAGTAAGTGCTTCTTCATTTTTTTAAAATATGCCGTGGAGCTAAATTTGATCCTAGGAGTGCCAGAAGGCGAAGTCGGAGAAAGAGCCATAGCGATATCTTTAGTGTTGGTTTTCGGGCGTGTGAAGTGAGGAAAGGAATGTAGAGGCATAGTCTGGTTGACAATACTGTTGGGGAGCTGCACTGAGTTTTTGGGGGGGTAGAAGAAACGTCTGGCAGGAAGGCTTTCATATTTTGCTTTTCCTGTGTGTGGGGCAATATGGTAGGGGTCTCTACCACAGTCCAGGCTAAAACAACTCTAAGAAACAGGTAATTTCTTAGATTTTTCGTTCTTAAAAGTCCGTGGTTTCACAGAGGAGAGTTTCTTGAACCATCCTGCAGTTTTTGGCGCATAGCAATCCACCTCCTCATTTTGTACCTCTACTCTTCCGATAACACTTCTAACAACACTTATCTGCCATTTTTGCCACTCCTATCTACAACCTGTTCTGAGGAGGCTAGGCCCCTGTCTAGCTTGATTCTACTGGTTCTTCACTCTTTTATGCAGACAATCAGAGTCTGTCTTTACAACGTGATGATTTGTAGAATTGAGTTCGTTGTGTTGTATTTTCTGTATGATTTTAGAGAGGGAAGAAGGATGAGAGAAGCGGGAATGGTGGGAGAGGGTGTAATAGAGAGATGTTGTGGGGGAGCGTTGGGGAGTGATTGGGATATGATTGGGATATTGATTTGGGGTCATGGCAGGTGAATTAGAAGCCCCTGTAACTTTCATGGAAGGCAAGATTCTCTTTCGATGTAAAGAAATAGTGTAGCAATTAGTCTGGAAAAATTCAAACAAACAACTTGAAATAACATTTATGCAAAGGAAGATAACATCTACATCGTCTGTACATCCAAAATTAGGAGCTAGCAATACGTGGTGCGTCTCCAGAAACATCACACATCTCTCCTCAGCCCTGAACTCTGACTTCTCAAAACACTATGTGTATACCCCAGCGTTCTCAAATCCTCTAGTAGACTCGCATCTCTCATGCTATTCCTCGTTATCGTTTCTGCACTCGGCATTCGCGGTCCTATTTGTGATTGCTTAAACCGCCACGCGAAATGCCTTGACCCAACCTTATTTAAACGATAAGAGTAGTCAACAAAGGACTTGGTATTAGTGTTTTTTGCCTCGAATATCTGATTAGTTTGAGGATGCCCAAGTTATACTTAGTGATCTTTATTCTTGTTTTTTTACTATTTCCCGAGACTCCTAAATTCGCTCACAAATAAACCCTCTGCCTTGCCTAGAATTCCTATAAAACCAGCAGAAGAGTTCCCGCTATTTCTAATCCCCATAAGATTAGTTGTAGGTCTCCTTAATATGACTTGAGACCGCATTGGGGAGGACTGGCTGGTGAAGAAAGTTTTGGCATTGATGCAGATAAACATGGCGACGCTGACTAGGGTCATGGCTTGGATGCTGAACTAAAGATATGTAGTTTGTTATATGTGAGGGGATTTACGCAAGAGGATTGCTGGGATTTTGCTGCAGCGTTAATTCCCGAATGAACCTGAATATCCTGCTTGAGCTCTATTGGGTGTAGAAGCCCGAATTATCAAAAATTCTAGTCACCAGCACAGACCACACCTCCAGAGGTAGTTAAAGTTCTTACAAACTTGTCTTCAGCTTCTTTTCCTATTTTTAGTAGAGCTTACAATTGTGAGTAGTAACCAAGGCCGACTTTTGCTGTGTAAGCTTCGATCCCAAATATTAGATAATGTATGTCCTCAGCTTTACGTATAAAGCGATGACCTTTCGATCGCCTGAGTACAGGAGTGCAGTCAGTAGCTGGAACTCGGAGCACTGTCTTCGCCAGAATTCAAGACGGGACAAAAAACTTGAAAGCTGATCTGTTTTCCATTGATGTTGCCTATGAGTAGAAGAGCTTTTGCCCTCATGCATTGTTTGAAATAAGTATGTGAGGATATCGACCTTTTTGGAGTTTTTAGTCAAAAAGCCTTTGAAGATATCAAGGAACCTTATAGAGAAGTTCTAAATGTTGTCGTAAGAATCTTTGCTTGTGTTTGATGTGAGAAGAAGCATTTAGCGGTCGCGAACATGTGGGTGGACATCACTAGACTCATACTTGACGAGGATATCGAAAACGGTTGCCTATTGCAAGCTTAAAACAAACTGGGAATAGGCTGGCAGCATAGTACGCTGGCACACGCAGAAAGAGTAAATAGCGGGAGTCGTGACTTTATAAATTTTATTGGCCGTGTAATCGCTGGATCATCTTATCAGTTCTAAAATCCATTCAAAGCTCACTACTATAAATCAAATTCCAGTAGTCAGTCAATGCTTGGCCTTCGACACTTCTAAATCTCATCGATCGCTTCTGCCGGCAACTGACCTAACCTTGTTCAGCCCTGTATTGAAAGTCAAAAGGCCACACTTTGACGCGAACTCTGTATTCTATTCATGCTTCTTCTGGATCTGTGCTGCCAACAAATTCTTATTTTTCAGAGCTTATGTGCGCATCAGACTATGTAAGGACCGTTCAATTTCGACTTCTCTCATCAGATCTTTTCTTTCAGTCATCGTGGTGTTCTTCTTATCTCCCGCGCTCTGATTCGCAGAAGAAGCATTTGATACAGGATAAAAGCTCTCGCACTATATATTTTTCGATAGGAACTGTTGGGGCCGACCACGGGCTGCGGACTGGAGTCTTACACGTTTCTATTTTCGTTAACTAAGACGTTTCAGACTGTCGGCTCTGAGAGCAAGCACAACCTGTCTTCTATTTTACTCCTACTGTAATATTCTGGTGTTTTCTTGCTGGTCGAGATGGTGGATGTGAGGTTTCTGGAGCTAATTGCTTTTATGATAGTAGTTATAGATCTTCTTGGAGGCTCGATAAGGGTTGTTCCAGGAGAAATCAGAGCGGTTATAAAACTATCTGGTTTTGAGGAGTGGAGGGGGTTAGTAGCGAGACCTGAGGATATAGTCTGGGAGGACGGCGTCCAGGACGTGGTTGTCGAGGGCAGACTCGGTGGGGTATTTGGTGACAGGATGGCGCAGTTTCATGTTAAACTTATTGATGTTATTACTAGTGCTATACAATCTATTCGGAAGGAGTTCTGTGATTCTGTGCTTATGGGACCGTATGACAAACAAATACCAGTTCTATGGCTACGTACTCTCCTATCTTCATATTTTATCTAAGACACATATCCATAATCTTCTCAATCATCATCTTCCTCCTCTTCTTTCGGTAGGTAGTAAAGCTTCACGTTCGTCTGGTAAGGGCTCTTCAGCAGCACATATTCACCATCTGATTCATTGAAAACTGCCTCTAGAACACACTTAACGACGGGCCAGCACTCATGGATCTTGAAAGTTATATTCTTCTCGATCTCTTTGATAGTGGCTTCCATGACGTTGAGGATATTATACTTTCCAGGCTCTCTAGTCTAGCTGATGTATGCAGTCTTGATCTTGTCAGCACCAGCCAAGTAAGCTTCGATGATCCATTTCTGCCAGTTGCAGTTGTTGGCCAAATACTCTTGAGAAATAACCTCACCTGCAGCATTCTCGAATTTCTTTTTCCATTCATAGTTCGATGTGGTTTCGAATAGTGCCCTGGCGATAATCTTCTCCATCGTTTCTTCGTCATCCACAATCACATTTTTCGCACAGTCTAGCTCCACCTTCGTGTAAATTCGTAGTTTTTTCCCTACATTAATCTTGATGTATCTCTTGAAGCTATCGTCAGAATCCCCAGTTTCTTCTTCTTCCTAGTCAACTTCAGCCTAGTATAGGATCTTATCTGGCAGGCCGATTTGTTTACGGAAGGACTTAGTGACTTTGGTAGCTTTGATGCAATTATCCCATACGCGTGACTCCTCAGGCATGCTGTTTGTAGTGTTTTAGTTGACTGCGAAAAGATCCAGGAAGGTACACTCATTGTTGTCGAAGTTGTCCAGAATCATGACGTTTCCTTCTTTGTTAATTTTAATGTGCCAAGGATACTGGCTCGCCTTCAGAGTCATGAGTGCCAACAAAAACTGTACACTCGTAAAAACCTTTCTTTCTGGGGTTTGGTTGTCCACAGCTTCGCTGATCATTTCAGCCAGGACTGGATCAGAAAGAGTGAGTTTGGGAGTGGGTTCTTCGTCGAGGAATTGCAGAGGATATTATCGACGCTGGACTCTTTAGACAACAGTATTTACTGCCTTGAGTTTTCCAACCTCTTTGACTTCTTCCACAGATACATCTTTTTCAGTGATGGTCTATCTGTCGAACTGTGCCTTAGAGATGTCCTTAACTTGTATCCAATTGTTTCTGACCGTGATGGCCTCTTTAAATTTGGTCTTTAGGACTTGTTTGCCTCGGCTATTTATTGGTTAGAGAGATTCAAAATCGTCAATAAAGGAAATTGCTCATATCTTACAATTGTTTGGTCTTGTTAAAGGTATTCCGTGGTCCGGAAGACGAAAAAGCAGTCTTGTTGGTCTGCTGGCTCTTCGTTGGCTGGTACACCTTTGGCTTAATCCCAATAGTTGTTTTGGGGGCTTTTTTCACAGGTTCCTCTACCATGATGAACTACATGAGGCGGGAGTGCACATAAATGTTATTTGGAGGAAGTAGGATAATGAGGGAGAGATATGCTTACTTAATTTTCTTCATCAACTTTTTTGGTGTTGAACTGGGTGAGATCACAACACTTGCCGATGCGTTCAAAGCGGTTGACGAGGCCAAGAGGTAAGTCGTTAAATCGTTCCTGCTCAAGTTTGTCAGGGCCCCAGTGTTCCCTGCGATAAATTTTGAAGTCTTCGAGGATGGAAAGGTCCATAGTTGATATGTATTGCAAATGAGTTATTTTGATAATAAGTTCGTACTGTGTCTATCTCTTTAGAATGGCTACCTAGTCGATCCCCTTTCTCCAAACTGTCTTTAAGCCTAGTTTTAAATCATAACTACCATTAATAAGGTGATTATCGTCCTATTTAAATTCTCCTAACCATGAAGACTCTCTTCTTCCTGGCTCTTACTTCCTCCCTCTTCTCCATCCTCACCCCCCAGACACTTACCATTACGTTCCCAAATAACGCCTCTACTTCTCCCGATCGATTTGCCGCCGCATCGACAACCCTAACCGTCTCTGCCACTCTTAGTTCGCCCATCTCTGGCATTGTTTCTGCCACACTCACTTTTCCTGCCAACTTCACTGAAGCAGGCACCCCTTCTACCTCTTCTATTCCTAACCCCAACTGTATCACAGTTCAACTAAATCAGTACGTATGCAATTTTTCTTCGAGCAGCATCAGTGGATTTGTGATGACAATCACTTCGGCCCGGAACCCACCCTATGCCGTGAGCTACGCCAACAGCAGCAGTATGGTAACTATGAGCTTCTCGAATGGTTTGGGCGTTTCCACAACTATCAACAGCGGAACAAATTCGGGCGCAAGGATATACTCTAATCCCTCAATGAAGTGTTCGTTGGAGTTTACACCTAGTGTAAGCAGCACAGGTACATTAAAAATAGGGGTGGTGAACTCTCTTGCAATGAACCTCTCGTCATAGAAATAGTTTCGGCTGGCGTTCCCAGATAAATGGGATGGGTATTACTCGACAGGACTTATTCAAGGCTCCGATAATTCTGACATCACCACGACCCTCGGGATTTCTGCATACAATGGATCGATCACTAGTTCTTCTTTGCTGACGATTTCACGTACCTTTACTTCGATGAGGAAGTCTCTGAGCATTGTCCTCCCCTCTTCGACAATCATCCCCGCCAACTCAACTATTTACTTTGTGATCGATAGAATCAATACTCCTACACTCGAAAACCCTAACTTCAACTTCTCCATGACCACTAATCTGGTATCTTTTGGTTAGGTTGAATATACCTCTTCTTCAAATGTAGTCGTCTCTCCCCTTACACCCCTTTCTCTTACTGCCACCCTGACCACTTCTGGAACCCAGGTCAACAAACCTTTCACGATGTAGTTTCAAATGGGTAACACACAAGGAGCTTTCATTGCACCTGCCGACATTGTACAGATTACATATCCTACTCTAGTCGGCTTGCCTTCCTCAAGTATCTAGATGTCAATGGAATCGTCCGAGGTTTTGGTTAGTTTGATCGGAGGGAGCATTGCTTCTAGATCCCAGAATTTCTCAGTAACATATTTGGGGAATTCGAACACAGAGCCTACCCTTATCAACAAACAGTATAACATTACACTTTCGCCCAACTTCACGATGCCTAGAAATACTCAGACCCAAACAGTCATAATAAGCTTCTTCCGGCAGAACTCAAGGTACATGGTTTGTACAGTGCCTATTACTGCTAGTAATGGGCCTCTGACTGTGAACTCGATCGTGCCGACTGCAGCAACCGTTGCTGGGATCACAACCTATACCTTTAATATCAGCTGCACTAACGGGATAAGTACTTCAGGTGGATTAGTAGTAGTTTTTCCCGCAGAAATAGCAGTAGAGGGTGCCTGTTCGTTCAATCTTTCTTGGCCATTTAATTCTTCATCAGGGGCTTGTTCGGTGGTGACCTCAAACATTGTCAATATCTCGGGTGCTTTCAGCCAAGCAGTTTCCAGCGGAAGCACCTTATTGTTTAGCATTACTAATATTAGAAACCCTCTTTCGACAGCCTCCCTAGCCAACAATTTCACGATTTCAACTTACGATGACATTTCCTCCAATACTACTCTGGTTGATATGACTTCCAGGTTCTTTACCATCAATTTTAACAAAGCTCTGATTTCTACAATTTCCTTGGAGATTGCCAACAAGACCGTAGGGGCAGTTTCGTAATATAGCTTCCAATGGCTGAATCCTTCTCCATATGCAGCCGAAAGTATTATCACTATAACCTATCCTTCAGATGTGATGCTCTATAATTCCCCAATCACCTTCAGGAATGCTGGTACTTTTGCGTCGATTATATCTTCGAATGTCTCTACCAATAAAGTAGCCATTAAGCTTTTGGCCGATGTAGCTAATGCTAGTTCTCTGACAGCAACTATATCCTTCATAAACATGAATCGGACGGGCTTAGTATCTGGCTTCGCCGTTGAGACTTCAACTAAATCTGGTTTTCCCATTGATTACTCTACATTTCTCTCAGCTAATATCACAACTGCTTCTGCATTCTCCTCCCTCACGGCTGCACCTGAAACGACGAAAGGAACTTCAGATTTTGGGAATCTGGTGTTGAATCTAACAGCCTCGACCAGCCATCCGACGAACTCTGCTTTTGCTATAGAATTCGATGCATCTGAAGTGAACACCTCGAATGTTTCATGCACTGTTCTTGGAGGGTGCTTTATCTTGAGTAATCAAGGCTCTCTGGTTGTAATAATAACATCCTCGTCAGTTATCCAAGGAGCTAGCATTTCTGTCACTCTCTCAAATCTAAAGTATCCCCGTTCTCAGAAGCCAAGTTTAGTGAAGCTGACTTCGTTTACGAACAGCAGTCAGACAGCCTCAATCAATTCGTTGAGCACCAGCTTCACCGTAGCGAAGACTAAACTGCTTAATATCGCCTACAATTCCCAATCCATGAACTACTATCGTTCTACTGACAAAATTCAACTCGTGCTCACTGTTACTAACCACCTAGCCACTTCAGATCTGATTTTTATCTATTTTAATTCTTTCTATTCCTACTCCAGTGGTGGCAGCATATCATGCTAGGGTTCTTACTTGACATGTTTGTTTAATAACACTACCAGACTCCTCAGAGTCTCTACCAGTACAGGCTATGTCAATACATCTACCATCGATATCGGCGTACTGGGCTTCACCACCGGCTCCCTGGTGGGCACACAGAGTACTCAACTAAACGGGCAGATAGAAGCATACACAACTGAAAATAGTGGGGTTTATAGGATCGATGCTACTGCCTCTCCTCTGAATTTTAGTTTGACCTGCGGGGATAATATAATTTGTCGGACTTGTCTGGTGAACAACCATTCCCACTGCACAAGCTGCTACTCTGACAATACGATTACCTCTCTAATATACCTGGTCGACAGCAAAGACTGCACCAATAACTGCACAAACGTCAATCAATTCTACTTTGCTTCAGGAAACATCTGTGACGCATGCCAAGCACCTTGCTCTACCTGCACAAATAAATATGTCTGTAACACTTGCCTCAGCACCTTTCCATACCTCTATCAAAACACTACCAATTCCACATGCAACTCTACGTGCATCTTGGGATACTATGAGGCTACAGTCAATGGCATTCTCCTGTGTCGACCGTGCGCAGCTTCATGCGCTACGTGCAATGCAACAGCTATCTTTTGCCTAACCTGTACGGTAACCTCTGAGTTCGTACAAAATGGCTCTTGTGTGGTTTCCTGTAGCCTCGGATTCTACCCGTCAAGCACTTTGTGCAAGACATGTGACCCAAGTTGCAGGACTTGTCAGAATGCGACTGCCTGCACTTCATGCCTGTCTGGATATGTGGAGTTACCGTCTCAGCTTTGCGGAAATAGCTGCCCTTCAGGGACTGCTATTAATTTGAGCACGAACAAATGTGGGTGTATGCCTCCTTGTGCGACTTGTTCCGGTACTCAGAGCAATTGTTTGTCCTGTTTAGCTGATAGTCTTTATGGAAACACTTGCGTGCCGTCATGTCCGAGCGGTACAGTTACCGCCAACAACATTTGTGTTAGTTGTGCTATGAACTGTTTAGTCTGTACCTTAACAGCATGCGTCTCCTGCCTAAGCAATACATATCTCTATGATGGCAAATGCTTTTCGGACTGCAACTCCATTGGCCCAGAGTACGACAGAAATATAGCTACGGGCACCTGCATTAAATGCCCCACTGGCTGTGATAGTTGCAACCCCATTACGCAAACCAACTGCTCGTCATGCATCAGTAACTATGTCCTTGATACTAGTACGAGCCTGTGCGTGGAAAGATGCGTGGCCCTCGGAAACTGCTCTGCGCCTGTTATTTGCACCACAGGTTTTGTACTTAACGGCAACGCGTGCGTGCCCGAAGAGCCCAGCGCAAATGGCAAAGCATCGATTATTATTTAAATTGTTGCTCTTGGGAGTTTAGTCACGATAGGGCTTCTATCGAAACTCTTGGTCAAAATAACTTTTTTGCCTTACTCGATCATGTCGATGGTGTGTGTTTTGGAATGGTGTGGCTGCCTAATCGTAGTGGGACTGGGTGGAGAATACATGGGGAAAAATCGGTTGCTTGCCTAAAGTTACGATCTTCGGAGTAGCGGCGTGATATGCGTATTGGTGGGAATCGTGCTGAACTATGTTCTGAACGGGTTCCACATCCTGGCTTACCTTAAATATATTTCGGCGGACCCCTACTTTATGAAAAACAAGAAGAAGCCTAACTCAGTGCGTGCCAACTTTGCGCTGCTATTCTTTGCCACCCTGACCAACTTCCGCCTCTATCAAATCGTATTCAGCTGTCTCTGCGGAGTTGAGCTCTTCAGGTCCAGACTCGTTAATACCGCCAAGTTGACGCCCCTCAACATCTTAAACTGGGCAAACTTAGTGGTCAGTGGACTTGCTGTTGCGGGATGTGTCATCATATGTGCTGAAAGTAGAGCCGTCCATAGCGTCTATTACTCGGCGATCGCATGCATTATCATCATAGTTGTGTGTGTTTTGTTCACCATCCTTGGGTTCGTCAAGGATGAGTAATTTTTCGAAGATGACAATAAGTACGGGAAGAATGATGCCAAAGAAGTGCACGAAACTCATGAAGAGCTTGACGCGGGAACTAAGTATGAAGTCGGAGGAAGTGCCATTTTGAAAAGTAAATTCAGAGGAAATAAAGTGGACACCATGCAGAACTTGCATGACGAAGATCGTGGGGACGTCCCTATCGAGAAAAGAGGAGCCTATAAAGATCCCCTCAGAGACACCAAAATAAGCGAACAACATCAGTTTGATCACGAAGGTAGTGACGCAGATCTTACCAAAGTCATCAAAGAAGTCGACATCAATGATAGCGAAACAGATACTATTCCAACACGCCCAGGACTCCGCAAACGAAAAGAAAGGGTGCCTCTCCGACAAGACAAGACCTCTACAAGCCATCTTCTAGCTATCACCGAAAAAAAGGGCAATTAATAGGATGAAGAAAAGGTAGAGACAATCATTAACGATCTTAACTCTAACCGAGGCTCTGTCGCATTACCTCGCAACCTTGCACGTATACACCCAACTAACGAAGACACGCAGAGCATGGGTCCTGCTGCCAACTCCGATAACAATGACACTGTTATTATCAAGCTACGAACAAAAGATCATAAAGGCCGTAGTCACTTTTCTTCGAAAATAGACGATAGCGACTGTAATTCAAAGAACGGAGATGGGAACTCCATCGACCTTAACTTTATTGAGAAATTCTATCAACAAGATGGGGTGGACTTCAGCGAACCGTCGGTCGTGTATGATGAGGTGTCACCGAGTCATTTCAACATAGAAAATCAGAGATTCGATGAGTCTGATATTTATAGCGACCAGCAGAACAACAACGGAAATAGTCGACTGAAACGAGAGTCGAAGCAATTCAGTTTAACTCAATTAAAACGAGCCTAATGAGAAAAGGGTACTGATTGATTTTCCAACTTACTTTTCGAGAGTAGATTCAACATTAATCTAAATACTTAGGACTATCAAGTAGAGAGTAGAATAGAGGCATGACTTCAAAGCAATAAAAATATGGAAGTCTTCATTGATGAGGCTACACTATAGAAATCAATCTATTGTAATCAGGCTTTTCAGACCTGGTCATTTTATTTATGACACTCATGTACTCCAACCATTTTGGATGTTTTTTGTACAGCTGCTGCAGTGTTAGGCTGGTCCTGCTCTTTATCATCTGCTCCCGGTTGAAGCCCTGCCACGGTAGTTCTCCGTTCAATAGGTAAAGAGCCAAATATCCAACACTCTATAAATCATCCTTTCTGCCTTATGAAATCAGCCGCAACTGGTTATTGGATCCGAAGTCCATCTGATTGTAACCCGTGGAGACAACTTCAACTTGATTGCCTTTAGAGTCGACATACCTTCTTGCCTCCTTAAAGTCTATGACCACCAACTTGGCCTCATCCGTGAGCATAAAGTGTTCTGGCTGGATGTTCCGGAAAAGGTAACCACATTCATGGAAAAATTCCATAATCTTAATGATGTCAACCAAAATCTTATCGAACGGGAGTTCTCGAATACCCGACCTATTTTGTTCCAGGATCATAACGTTGACATCAGGCTATGTAACGTCAAAGATCTTGTTGATACAGGGCCAGCGAGCCTTCACGATATTTTTCCAGAGTCTATGGTAAACTTCCACTTGCGAGTCAATCGTTCCGGAGTCTGTAGAGTACTTAACAATCACCTTTTTCGATGTTTTCTTGTGATAGCCAAAATAATGAGGTGCTAAGTCTCCTTCCAGCTTGTAATCCTTGAGGTATGGTTGTATTGCATTGAGTGGCAAAAGTTGCTTATTATACTTGCTGTTTCCCTTGAAGGAATCCTCGAATCTTCTAGACTTAGCGATATCTTATGCTCTGTTGTTTCTATCCGAGCGAGCAGGACTAATCTCTCGTGGTTTGATAGCGAGGGGTTCTTAGAACTTGGGCTTGGTATAAGCCTCGGGTTCATCGTCTTCGTGTATACTTTCATGTGTCTTGCTTTTTTTGAAAGAGGAACTTCGGAGACCAGTCTTCAGTTCCTGAAGCTCTTCGCGGATCTTTTTGATTTCGTGGAGAATTTGTTCCTGAAATGGGGCACTCTGCAGATCGATCTTTTGGACCCTATGTTCGAGGTACTTGATTTTGTCTGGAATGGTTATGGGTTTCTGAACAGACCTGGTGGGCTCGCGGGCAGGCTCTGGTGGCACTTCCTTTTTCTTTTTTGAGGCCAGCAGGATGTTCCTGCGGATGATATCGTTGTTCTTACTCATAGAGAAATATTAGTTACAGTTTTACTCGGACATAATCGACTGCATACAGTAAAATCAAGATTAACACTCACACAGTGTTCTTCTTCAGAAATTTGATCCATCCTTCTCCTTCCCAATCTTCAGCCCCATCGACCAGCACTCCGTTGGCAAAGAACATGGGAGTCCCAGAAACTCCTAGCACTCCAGTTGCGTATTTCCATTCAGCTCGGACGCGGGTATCTTGTTGGGAGCCGGGAAGCATGGCGCGGTATAACTCCTGCTTGTCAACGCCCTACTGTAATGAGTCGATTGATGAAATGGGAGTTGTGATTTTAGGTATGATGCGAACATAGAAGTAGAAAATAATGTCTTGGGAGTTTGGCTTACGATTTGTTCGGATATTTCCTCTGAGAAAGCTTCCAAAAACTCTTCTATCGGTCTGGATCGCCACTTTCCTTCCTGAAATCGCTCTTGTTCCTCCAGTACATATCCAATATACTCAAGTCCTGCTCTGTTTCCCAAACTCTCCAGCACATAGTACAACCCTTGGTGCACTTTGAACGAGTAAATGTGGTACGGCAAAGGGAACGATCCAAATGTTACTCTCAAACCAAGTCCCGAAGACACTAGTCTTTCGAATGGGCCCAGAACACTCTGAAGAGTGTCATGCGATGCTTTGGAGTCAGGACCTAAAAGATCGAAAAGCCAGAAGAAAATGATAATTGAGAAGAATATTACAGAGAAGATCGTAAAAGGCACGAATGTGGAGACGGGCTGAGGATGGGCCGATGGTGAGACCGTAAGGCTGACTGGGGATTGGTACATATTGGGAAGCCTAAGTGAAGGAAGCCAAAAGAAGAAGACAGAAAAGTATGAGTTTGTATTGCATGTGATTGGAATGGAAGCGAATAAATGTTTGTGAATGAGAATGAAAATATTTAGCTGGCGGAGCGGATGAGGACGAAATGACTAAGGAATGATAACTATGGCTGCTATTTGGTTTCTCGAGAACTTGGGTCTATTAAATCAAGCGCCAGTCTAACATACAAAAAAGAGAATTGAGCACACTTGCCATGCAGCCTTAAATCACCCAATACATCCATCATAATAAATATACCTCCATCCATGAACACTCGCACAAAGACTCGCCACCTCTCCTCCTAGCAACAAGCTATCCTCCACGCTGACCTAGCCGGCAAGGTTAGCATTATCGCTGGCCCTGGCTCCGGTAAGACTGAACTTCTTTTGAGAATCCACGAGCAGATCATCCGAAAAGGCTCAAGTGTTCTTATGCTTGCCTACAACAATGATGCAGTAAAGTCTTTCAAATAGCGTGCAAGCTTTAGGAAAGTTGAATCCTAAGGGTAGAATGCAGATAATTATGAAAGGGGTCAGGAAAAAGCAGTGTATGGTGAAACCAGGATGTCCACGATCCATGGTTTCTGGTACTCAGAGATCTGCAAACATATGCTGCAGAACAAAGGATGCGAGATGATCGTATTGGACAGCAAAGACTCAGAAGACGTACCGAGGCTGGCAGAAAAGTTGAAGATGAGTCCAAAGGATTATTTGAATCAGAGCCGCAACGTTTGTTACATCAGTTTCGATGAAATGATCAGCATAGCCGACAGAGAGTTTCGGGATCCCGACGGACTCTTCAAAGCCCGACTACCTAAGTACGACTATATTCTGGTTGACGAGTTCCAGGATATGGATATCAAGAGTTTTGGACTCCTATTCCAGCACTATAAACATTCCAATATCTGCGTTGTAGGCGATGAGGATCAGTCAATCTACTACTACACACGCAAAGTCCATAAAAACAACTTCATTCTCTTTCTCAACACCTTTCCTGAAGTCAAGACCTATAGACTACTCCAGAATCATCGGTCCACTTCTTGTATCGTATAAATCAGTAAAGGACTCATCAAACTTAACCCTCACCGAGATCCCCACAAGGAACTGTTCAGCAATCGTGAAAGTTAGATTGAACCAGTCTTTCGTATCTATGAGTCTAAAGAGATAGAAGCTAAGGAAATTGTGAAGATCATAAAAACCTTGAGGACTTCAGGTGTCAAAATGAGCACCATTGCGATCTTATGCAGGGTGCACAGACAGATGTCTGCATTCAAAGTGGAGTTGACTCGGAACAGGATCTAGTTCGACGACAAGAGCAAGAAAGTAATGGAAAATATGAAGGTCAATACGATCATCCTAGTGCTGCGAGCAATCATCAACGAGAAGGATTTCGTTGCAAAGGATCGACTTGCTCATACGATGGGTTTAAATGCTGGCACCTTGTTAGCTTTGCTTAACAACCTTGCTGAAATGCGAGCTAACCTACAGGCAACAAGGAAAATAAGTAAACTTGTCCGCAAAATCGTGGCCTTCTTAGGGTTTTCTGAGGAGTAAGATGCAGACCTCTCAGAGTTCATGCACATTATAGACATCAACTTCAAGATCGCCACAGAAGGAATTCAGGACCAAATCAGGAAGGTAGTCAGAAAAGATTTGATTCCTGGCGACGATAAAAGACTAGGCGCTGACCATGTGAAGCTCATGACCTGCCACTCTTCTAAAGGGCTGGAGTTTGACATTGTGTTTGTAGTGGGGGTCAGCGACGAAAACTACAGGGCGTTCAGAGATCCATGCAGATAGGAAGAGGAGATCAAGGTTCTGTACACAGGGATGACGCGGGCGAAGAACTTTCTGATGGTGAGTTGCTGGGGGAGAAGTGCGGAGTTCGCGCAGGGGCTGTTCTAAGAAGATATTGATATTGGGTAAGAGAATGGTTGATGGTGTTTAGGTGCTCAGACGATGATTCTGAGTAACCGACACAATTATCGAAAATATTCTTCTTCTATAGATTCCATCTTTTCAAACATTTTCTGCTTCGAACACTTCTGGATGAAGTTCTGGTAATGCGAGTAGTGCATGTGCGACCCAACCGATTCCTTTGTCGACATCCACTCGTTATGTATCCCTCCCTCTTTCCCGCTGCTTCCTCCATAAAAGGTCCCTTCCTAATGCCGCCCGTTCTTCTTCACTCTTAATCCCTATCGGCTGTTCGTCACCATCAGATCCCGGAACTCATTGTGCCCCGACGCACAAAGCTCTTAGGAAGGGCGAGTTTCGGTTGGCCCTCTAGAGACGCATCGACGAATGTTGATCCTGCGTGCAGCTTCTGAAGTGGTTGGACATCCACGGGAGAGCAGTTTTCTGGAGCTGCTGTAATGGCTACGTTATTTTTTGAGCATGAACATGTGTGTTTGGAGGTTGTTATGGGCGTGCTATGATGGTAGATTGGTGTTTGAGGGGTGAAGGGATGTAAGGCTCAGCAAGATGGGTTACGATTTAAAAATATGATTGTGATTAGATAGTGTTTTCTTTTTTAGAAGGTGTGTAGACACACGGAATTGGAACACTCCACGGATCTCATTCTCTCTGGTATGCGCTATGCTTTGTATTTATAATTTACTTATGTCCTTTGATTCCCTTTGCTCTATGCTCACTTAGAAAAACCCCCACGCCATCCGCATCTCCCCAGACCTCTTAATCACAAACTTTCCCGTCGACCTAGCATCAAACCCCTACAAAATCATTCTCCAGAAACTCATAGCCACAGGGCTTCTAAACTCTCATCTCAAAATAGGACCTAGGAACTTCCAAACCCAGGACGAATGGTGTGTCCTGCTTTCGATGCCACTTAATTGGGTTTCTTAAATAAGCTTCTACAGCGCTTCACTATGTTCTCTGGACTTCCTGCCATGGATAGACACTGAAGGAGTCAGAACGATGAGCTTTTTATATTGCTAGGAACTGACAAATATAAGCGGCCTCGGCTAAGGTTCTTTCCTCAGACTTGAAAAATTGCTGCTGAGTACTTGTATTGCCTTCATAAAATGGCTGTAGGTCAGTGTAACGAGGTGGACTGGAAGAGTCTGAAGAATGCGAGGTTGCCGAAGCTTCACACTTTAAGTCTAAGTACACTTTTCTAGATAGTGATACCTGATATGTGATCTAATTCTTTCAGCCAGCGCCAATCTGAACAACATCGAATTTCTTTTGCTGATTGAGACTCCAATGCTCAGTTTTCTCTAATTAGGTAATTTAGATGTTCTCTTTTCGCCAAGGTCTGAATCAAATCACAGATATCACGCGTCTATCGCCCCATCTCAATACTCTCCAACTTCAGGATTTAGGTCTATGTACTTGCTATCTTCCATTCACATACAACCAATGATTTAGCCGGCAACAATCTCTCTTCAAGCGTTCATACCCTTGCCGCTGCATCCCTTAAGTATCTGCAAAGACTCAATCTCAGTAAACCCAAACCCAAATATCGTAGACGCCTGTAATATTCCATCTATAGATTGGATCTCATCAGCTCGACTCCCCCAACTCACTTCATTATAATTAGGTACTCATTATTGTTGGACTTTGATTTAAGGTTCTAATGAGATCGTTTCAGTGAGAGCCCTCGCGTCTGCATGGCTGCCAGAGCTGAGAGTGCTGTGCCTGTGTAACCAGACTTTAATAAATACCTGTTACATGAACACAATATAGAGAGGAACCCCATCAGCAACTTGAGACCACTTCTTTTCTGCAGCTTGCCAAAGCTACGCGTTCTCGCTGTGAGTAATAATTTTAGTTTTATGCAAGGACTAAATGGCTGCTCGAAATAAGTGAAGCTAATATGTAGACTAGGATTTGCGAGTCTAACCTCGATAAAGATTGACGGTACATTGTGTTGCTACTGGCCTGGAGAAAATATAGATTTGCACTTGCGAGAATATTGTCGAATGCGAAAAGCGGTATTGAAATGCTGTGCACGCAGCACAGATCCGCCCCAGAAAGTCTATGCTGAAGTATTCCTCAACGGGCCCTATACTTTATACCATGCAGCCTCAATCTTTTGAACAATCAAAATTAACAGAGAATTAGAATCTTTATGAGTAATCGTTCAAGTGGGGTTGGGGTTGGGGTTGGGGTTGGGGTTGGGGTTGGGGTTGGGGTTGGGGTTGGGGTTGGGGTTGGGGTTGGGGTTGGGGTTGGGGTTGGGGTTGGGGTTGGGGTTGGGGTTGGGGTTGGGGTTGGGGTTGGGGTTGGGGTTGGGGTTGGGGTTGGGGTTGGGGTTGGGGTTGGGGTTGGGGTTGGGGTTGGGGTTGGGGTTGGGGTTGGGGTTGGGGTTGGG